>BQNB010044347.1:25691-44944 GCA_026074375.1 Tanacetum coccineum | reverse complement strand
AAACTAAGCCTAATAAGCAAAATAATCGGCAAATCAGAATAAGCATAAAAACCAAAATAAAAAGAAAGCAAAATCAAAACAAGCCTAAAAAATCAGAATAAGCATCATCACCTTGAATAGATGATGGATCGATCTTCGTATTATGCTTCCTCGCTGTTATTCCACTGCGTAAATCCATCAATCATAAAATTTGGGGATAAAATTAGGGTTTGAGATATGAAATTAGGGTTTGTGTTTATGAATTAGGATCGGTGGTTGAGTGTGTGTGTGTGTGTTTTATCTCATTTGTGTGAGATATGAAATGAAGAAGATGGGGGAGAAGAAAAAGACGAATGTACCCCTGTTGTAAAATGAGACGGGGTGTTTTTTTTAATGTGTATTTATCTTAACCGTTGAATGAGAACTAAATGAAGGGTGGAGATGGGTTCATTGGATCTATGCCAATTTTAGGGTCTATAATGAACTTTTGGCTATATGGACAACAATGACTTAAAAAATTTCGCGAAGCGTAGCGAGCTAAAAATCGTGCCACACATGATCCAAAACCCTGCGTCCGCCACTGAGGGTGTGGTTAAAGGTTTTCCTTCGGCACATCAGCCTCACATCATCAAAAAATACTTCCTTCAAATTTTCTTTTAACTTTCCCTCAACCATTACAACACACTACTTCTCTTTCTATTAATTATTTATTAAAATTTATTATTTAAAAATACCCACTAATTAAACACAAATACTCACTCACAACATAATAAAAATCATTTTCTCTCTCCTTAAAAGATATTTCTCTCTTATCAAAAATAATTTTTAATCCCTACCAATCTCTCGGGACTTAACTCCCGTAAAAGATAAAACTTTTGTTTTCCCGAAATGGATGAATTGGTGCTCCCGCAAGAAAATTAGCAAAAGTAGGGGTGCATTTAGTTGGAAGGAAAACACCCTTGTTTCCACAAAATGTTTTGTGGAAAACAAAAAAAACAAAAATCGCGCTCAAGTCATTGTTTTCCAACAAAATTCTCTTCAAAACACAAAACATGTATTTCCCAACTTAACAAGGGAAACTACAAAACATAATTTATTTGTTTTCCTTGTTTTCTTTGTGACCCACCCTTATTTTCTTGAGAATGAGAAACAGTATCACATGAATGCATTTTTTATGTTTTGTGGAAAATAAATCTCCTTTTTTACAAATCTAAAAACACAAAAACTAAATTTTTTTCTCTCCAACTAAACGCAACCTAAGTTCCGTGTTTGTTTTCCTTTGTCCTCACCCTTGGCCCTCACCTACCATTAAGATATAGTATGTAGGAGAGCTCAAAAGTAGTAATACTTTTGCATAGCTCGCTCCTGACTTATGTGTTCTATTAATACTTTGCCCTGCTTCTGCCTTTCAAAAAATAAAAAATAAAAAAAATACTTTGCCCTGCTTCTAAAATTAAAAATTTACATCAAAATGGTTAGATTCAGCCACATCATTATTGCTTCAGTTTGCTATTAGAATGGAAAAAGAGTAGTCTAGTTTTTGTTTAATGATATGTACTAGTCTAGTTTGGTTGCTTTTATTAATAAGGGGTAGGTTATTAAGAACCCTTTTAGGCTACATGGAGTGGTTCATCACCACTCACCGGACACGTCAGCGTCGCATCAGCTTTCTCTCTCTAACTTTTTAACTCACCTTTCACACTTAATAACAACTCACCTACCAACTAAACTCGCATTTCATTAAAATAACCAATTTATATAAAATATACCCTACTAAATACCCACACACACTCACAAACCAAATAAAATATAATATAAACACACCCACTAACACAACTCACACACAAGGAGAAGAGAAAGGTGATGGTCACTCACCCTCAATAACCACTAATTCCATTTCGCGCTGTGACTATGTTTGGGAGGCCATATACTCACGCGAGTAATCTTTACCTTTCGGTATGTTGGTAGTTATACCCACTCTATCCAGCCTTAGGAATACCCCCTAACTTATTTGGTTTTTTTTATAATTTTGTTTGTATTATAAAACTATAGAAAAGAAAGTGCGGAACAAAAATTATAAAGTTTGATAAGCCAAAAGTATTAAACTGTCAAAAACTATGAAACAAAAACTGAAAAAAAAATAGTGTTTTACTGTTAACTGATGGGCAAAAAGGGTAAAGTTGGTACTTTTTGTACATTTGTGAAATAAGGGAGGGCTTTATAACACAACCCTATTAATAAACCATTGTATATTGTCCATGTCATGAGCAATGATGCATTGGAGGGAATTAAGTAGCAAAGGGCTCAAAAATCAGGTTTATAAATAGAAAGGAAAAGAACAGATATAAAATTCTGCAAATCAAGAAAATACATATATAATATATGGAAAAATGAATAAAAAGATATGCAAGTTACTTTCAATATCTAATTGAGGTACTCAACTTTATTTTTAACAATTTAAGGTACTAAAAGTATAAAAGATGATTAAAACTATACTACTAACATGTTTTTGTACGTTTTTGAACAAGTTTGTTAGAGAAAGAATTGACAACACTTATTTTTTAAATCAAATCAAAGGAGATGGATCCCCCCCCCTTACGATTTCAAGAATATGTTACATCATATTTGGCTTAACAAATTACAAACTTGGTAAACAGTTTGAAAAACTGATGACAACGAAGTTTGAAATGAGTATGATGGGTGAGGTGAACTCACTTACTTTATTAGACTTTGATGTGAGGATCGTAAAGGACTTCTACAAGAAGTTTTACAACTCCCTAGGCAGTGTACCTAATCGTTGCACTGTAGTATAAGCAAGACTCGGGGGTTGTTATTGTTCTCTAAGGGAATAGGTTGGGAAAGCTCGAACAGAGCTTCACCGATCTACGGGATTGAAATAAGATTATTTTTGTATTTTTATATTTAATAGAAAGCAGGTAAATTAATGGTTTGAGATGTTGGTTTAATTAACTAATAATTAAACTAAATATAATCTAATCTACTGATGATAACTTTATGATAAAATAATGTATTTACTTAATTATGCATTACTCATTAGATTGCTTCTCCTAATCTTGTTGCCTTGTCACACTCGTGATGACCTGTGTAAGTATTTCCTAAGTTATGAACGAATTACACAAACCCACCGTCTATTTAATATTCCGTTAATACAACACACAAGTACGGTAGCATGAAGACTATTACAAGGCCCTAAGAGTATATTAAATGCAATTGAAATATCTTAAGATAAATCAACCATATAAGGGGTAAGGTAGTATGAAGACTGTTACCGATGGTATCCTTTCTACACTTTTCGCATTTCCCTAGACGTCTATGCCAATTTAATATCTTATGTCTAGTTTTCTAAAGCCTAACGCGCACATTCATCACAAGAAGCAACGGAATAGGATCTGCAATCCAACTTTTATGCAATCATAAGCAAATACAAAGGAGGGTTTAGCCTAACATGTTATAGATAAAGCAAGAACATTAATCAATCAAACAATACATAGACATATTAAATGATTAAAGATAGATAATCTTACTTGATTAAAACATGGATTAATGTCAGTTACAATAGGGTTTTGAGGCCCTAAAGTCGGCCTAAAAGCTGACAAAATACTTAGAGTTCGGCTCCCAAAAGTTATACAAAGTTACACACTTAAAACCCTAAATTCGGTTTAATATATGGGTTTTTCTAACTTGTGCCCTAAGGGCACAAGATAAGAAGGTATAAAAGTACAAAAAATACACAGGGTCCCACAGAAAGGTACAAAAAAGTACTCAGGGACCCACAAAATTTGCGGGTCCCTAAGTACTTTTTTGTACTTTTCTGTGGGTCCATGACTTCGTATCTTGTGCCCCTAGGGCATAAGTTAGAAAAACCCTTAAAATATATAAGAAAATCGTTGCGACGGCGTCCGGTTGTAGTCGCGACGCCATCACCAATGGAATCTTCTAGATCTGATTTTGAGTCGGTTACGTCCTGACGCTGTCGTCATTTTCTTAACGTCGTCACTAGATAGATTGCGACGGCTTCGCTTTATGCTTGTGACGCCGTCTCCACACTCTGTGAGCATGATTCTTCAAGAGATTTGGTGTTGGTCCGTAGTCTTGTCTGTTTCTTCTCTAAATGAGCCCAAGTCACGCGTATTTCCTCCAAATGTCATCCAAGTGCTAAAAACCTGAAAACAAACGATTAAGCACATAATCTGAGCATATTTTCATGATTTAAGGGGTTAAATGACCCCGAAATAGTGTATAAAATAACACCTCATCAAATACTCCTACACTTGGGATTTGCTTGTCCTCAAGCAAATAGGCTTTTGTACCTAGACAATAGCAATTTTGGGGTCATTTAACCTACTCTTTAAAAGTATTTTACCACACAACCTTCTAGACCTCGTAATTAAAAGCACGGAAAGTATATACTAGCACCTCACATAAGTGTTTGAGATTCTCTCTTTCACTCGAGTGTATAATAAATTATAACAACTATAGGAAATGGAAAATTAACACTCGTTACCTGTCATAGCATATAAATTACCATAGGCTTGGTAAAGGATCAAACCTCCACTGCTACGCGCAAGCATTATTCATTACTATCAAAGAGGTCTTTGCAAAGGGTGGTGGGGGTGTAGGTGTAAGATAACATTAACGGAAACAGAAATGGATGTGATACATTTGGGGAATGACTTTTGGGTGAATTTGAGGTGAAAGGGTTAGCTAATTATTTATACGAAGACACGTTGGTTTGGTTGCTAAGCCAAGAACTCGGACAAAGATATACAAACTCTACACAACTCTACATCAATCTCTTTGCTTTTTTTTCTTTTTTTAATAACATAATACATCACTTGGGGCTTATAGGTGTACCCCCACACTTGAACTTTTACATACTTTACAAGCAAACTATTTTATGACCCGGATTGAGTTGGGTCAACATAACATGGAGATCATTTGACAAATATATGGAGGTATTGCCTTAACTTTTCTTCCCCATTCTCTCGCGAAATAAATACTACCATGAAACCCAATCGTCTCAAAACTGTATTTACAAGGATAAGGACTTAGCAACCGTGTACTCAATAATTAACTTGTGTTTGAAACAATAATGTACTAAAAGTGAGTACAAACAAGGTAGGCTAAGGCGATTTGGGTGTAACGATTAGTTTAAGGGTGACAATGTTCTTCATTAATAGTCCGACTTAACCAAAAAATTACAAGAACCGTAAAAAAAGATAGGCTCGGAGGGTTGTACTAGGGGTATCCTGCACTAAAAATAAGTGCATGGCAAGGTTGTGGGATAGTTATATGGTCGTGTGACCATCATAACAATTACAGGTTTAAAACATGTGTTAATCCTAGTGCCTCTTATCTAGAAAATCCTAATACTTACTATGCAGTCTCAGAATGCATCACAAAAACAAGTTCTAAAATTTAATATACTACCGGTACACTTATATAATTTAATACCGATACCAATGTTCCAAAAAAGGCGAAAAGACCATACGTACACATCCGTAATGACGAAATAGACACATATGACTGCATTCGAACCTTAACTCGAACAAGCTAAAGGTATAAACTATCTTGGGTATCAAAAATGGATACCCGAATTCCTATAGATCTAAAGACGAACCTTACATTTTTTGGGTGGAATTTTGAGGGTTTTTGTGCTAGTCATATAAATTCCTATCCATGAGACGCTATTAATACTCGGTTTTCGTCGGTATGTGTCATAAAAAAATAAATTTTGGTTAAAATTACCGTCTACGTTATGTTTCGATATATTACCCATCATTTTAAGGAACAAGCAAATGGAAAAATGAAGGAATAGTTTCTAAGGCTTATTTCCCACTACACTTAAGTTGAACATTGTCTCCAATGTTTTATAGAAGTACCAGTATAAACGAATAAAGGGAAAATAAAACAAGTAAAAGAAACTAGTACTCCCCTGGTTTGCTTAATAATAGAGAAAAAACATGCGATAACTGGTTAAATCGTCCTCCAAGAATCATCCAATGAAACTTCCTAAGAACTTCCAAGCTTCTTCTTATCAAATATAACCTATAATCAAAGACAAAGACAACTACACCAAGCATAAAATTTGCGGGATAGATATATACAACGAGAGTTTAGGGTTTTGACTCTATGAAAGTAGTAAAGATATGATGAGAGTAATGATAAAATCATAGGTTTATGCAGGTTTATAAAAGAATTACAAATTTTAAATGTTGTGCAAACTATTTTTCGAAAATACTTGAAAATTTTTTTTTCAAAAATTCAAGAAAATACGAAATTTACAGTATCTGGGCTGGCGACGCCGTCAGGAGAATTCCTGACGCCGTCTCCAGACACTGTAAAGAAAATTCTCTTCGTTAAAAAATTATGCACAAGTATCCTATTAGTTATTTTTTCCATAAAATTTTACAGCATAAACTACAAAATTGATTAGTATAATCATATGACTCAAAACAAACACACAAGACACACCTAATATTTAAGAAAATAATAGATTAGGCTGCCTCCCAAAAAGCACTTGTTTTTGTTCGAGTCACAAGCCTGAATCTACGCTTATTTGACGTGTAAAAGGTGGGTCCCCCTACACTTAAGCTCAAGTGCGGGTAATAGTAGCGATACACACCATTCCGATGGAAGTATGCCACATGGGGTGAAGGTGGTGTATGAATGGTCAATGGTTCTACTACCTTCATCCTAAAACTACCTAAATCCTTTCGGTTTATGGGTGGATTTGAAGTTAGAGAAAAATTATGACAAATAATCGGTGTTATGTCATTCTTATAAATATTGTGCTCTAACGATTCTTTATCCATTCCGGTTCCCATCATCTTTATCTTGACTTCATCTTAATCTTCATACTCAAGCTTATTTTCCTCAAATGAATAAAGTATTGCCATTTTGAGGTTGGAATTTAGGCGTTGGTGACGGGTTCTATAGATAGTGGGTTTAATATTTAGAAATCTTCGAGACCCTTATGCACCATGGTAGGCTCTTGAGTTGTTTCAGGGGTTACGGTGGGTTTTGTTTCGTGTGTGAGTAGGAAACGTAGAGATTCTTTTCTGATTTTTGTGGAGACGAATTTTTTCTGCACTCTTAGTTCGACCTTCAAAGTTGTTAATTAAATATACACAAGGACAACATAAAATGTCTTTTGTTTTTCTCAATTCTCCTCGATTTGCCTAACTTGATCCTCCTGGTTGACTCAAGTTATAACTCAGTAATTCGATCCCTCTCCTTTCCTCTGATAAGGGCTTTTGGGAACGTAAATCCTACCTCATAATACAACAGCACTTCATTCCTCATCAAAGATTCTACTCCACACTCTATACTTTCTAACTCCTGTTCCAAATTAGCATCTATGTAGTCGGGACTTCCTTTTTTAGAAAAGATTAGTTTGTTCCACTCTTCTTCGTATTGGGCTAAATCCTTGATGTTTTTCCATGCTTCTTTCGGCTATAATTTTCTAAGTCTCCCGCCTGCTGCATAGTCAATGGCCATCTGGGTGGTGTAGTCGACATGATCATAAAAGATTTGAACTTAAAGCCATAGATCAAGACCATGATGAGGGACTTTTTAGATCAAGATATCCCTTCAAAGTATAGTTGTTCTTCCTGGTAGGGAAAACTATGCGAGGAAACGAGTGGTGAGATCATCCCAAGTCAAGATGGATCCCGTGGGTAGACGATCAAGCAATTGATGCTTGGCTACGAAGAGGAAATGAATAATAGACGCAAAACGAGTGGTGGTAATTTCTATGTAAGCACATTAGGTCAATGAAGTCTACAATCCTGAGAAAGTCATTAAGATGTTGGATTGGGTCTTCAGACATAATTCCATGGAATGCACGTCCGTTTTGCACTAACCGGATGGTGTCGGATTGCAGGGGGGACACCTTGGCTCCTTTGGGCCTACTGAGTGAATAAGCCATTTTCATTCAACTTTTTCTTTAAGCATTCGATTTTCAAAATAATTTTTAAAAGTAGTTTTTAGTAGCCTTTAGGTCATAGTTTAAGCTAGTATAATTAAGAAAGTCATAAGGATCCATTTGCTTATCTTAAATTTAGTCCAAAGTTAACTAGTCTGCCTGTTTGGTTCTCAGTTTAGTGCTTAGTAGATTTTTCAGTTTATTGCTTATCATTTTTTCTTCTTTCTAGTTCAGTCTAGCTTATTAGGATAGTTGTAGGATGCTTGTAGCTGGTTAAGCTCTAGTTTAAGCTTGTTTCAGTTTATGTGTTTGTTTAAGTTTTGAAAAATGCCAAAAAAATATTTCAAATTCTTTATGTCTGAATGTTTAGCTCTTTTCTAACTTATTTTTGATTTTGAAAAAAAAGTTGCTTTCATTAAAGTTGTTCATTTTCAGTTGATTAATAAGTTAGTTTAAAAAGTTTTTGAAAAATATTAAAAAATTGCAAAAAGGAAAACCATGGTTGATTAACTAATTAATAAACTAATTATAATCTAAACTACTGGTGATAACTTTATGATAAAATAATGTATATCATTAGATTACTTCTCCTAATCCTGTTACCTTGTCACACTCGTGATGATCTGTGTAAGTATTTCCTAAGTCATGAACGAATTATACGAACCCGTCGTCTATTTAATATTCCGTTAAGGCAACGCACAAGTAAGGTAGTATGAAGACTATTACAAGGCCCTTAAGAGTGTATTAAATACAATTGAAATATCTTAAGAGGGATCAACCATATTAGGGGTAAGGTAGTATGAAGACTATTACCGATGGTATCCTTTTTACACACTCGGGTTCCCCTAGACGTCTATGCCAATTTAATATCTTATGGCTAGTTTTCTAAAGCCTAAAGCGCACATTCATCACAAGAAGCAACAGTAAAAGGATCTACGATCCAAATTTCATGCAATCATAAGCAAATACATAGGAGGTTTTAGCCTAACATGTTATAAAGAAAGCAAGGACATAAATCAATCAAACAACACATAGACATATTGAATGATTAAAGATAGATAATCTTACTTGATTAAAACACAGATTAAGGTTAGTTACAATAGGGTTTTGACGCCTTAAAATCGGCCTAAAAGCTAACAAAATACTTAGGGTTCGTCTACCCAAAAGTTATACAAAGTTACACACTTAAAACCCTTAACTCGGCTTAATATATATAGAGAAATCATCGCGACGGCGTCCAATTGTAGTTGCGACGCCGTCACGGGATAGAATCTTCTAGGTATGATATGAGTCGGTTACGTCCTAACGCCGTCGTCAATTTCTTGACGCCGTCACTAAATAGATTGCGACGGCGTCGCTTTATGCCTGTGACGCTGTCTCTACGCTCTGTATGCATAGTTCTTCATAAGATTTGATGTAGGTCTGTAGTCTTGTCTGTTTCTTCTCCAAATGATCTAAAGTCACGTGTATTTCCTCCAAATGCCATCTAAGTGCTAAAAACCTAAAAACAAATGATTAAGCACATAATTTGGGCATATTTGCATGATTCAAGGGGTTAAATGACTTTAAAATAGTGTATAAAATGACACCTCATCAAATACTCCTACACTTGGGATTTGCTTGTCCTTAAGCAAATGAGCTTTTCTACCTAGGCAATAGCAATATTGGGGTCATTTAACCTACTCTTTAAAAGCATTTTACAACACAACCTTCTAGACCTCATAATTAAAAGCACGGAAAGCATATACTAGCACCTCACATAAGTGTTTAGGATTCTCTCTTTCACTCGGGTGTATAATAAATTATAACAACTGTGGGAAACGGAAAATTAACACTCGTTACCTGTCATAGCATATAAATTACCATAGGTTTGGTAATGGATCAAACCTCCACCGCTAGGTGCAAGCATTATTCATTACTATCAAAGAGGTCTTTTAAAGGTTGTGGGGTGTAGGTGTAAGATAACATTAACGGAAATGTAAATGGATGGGATACATTTGGGAAGTGACTTTTTTGGGTGAATTTTAGGTGAAAGGGTTAGCTAATTATTTATAAGAATACACGTTGGTTTGGTTGCTAAGCCAAAGACTCGGACAAGATATACAAACTCTACAAAATGCTACATCCATCTCTTTATTTATATATATATATATATATATATATATATATATATATATATATATATATATATATATATATATCTCCCTCTCTCTCTCCCCTCTCTCTCCCCTAATCTTGTCAACATATTCAAATCAGTTACATTGCCTGTTGAAGAGCTACAACGGGTACCTGGTAAAGAAGAATATTTTTTTAATTCATGCTTCTGCATTGCACACAGCAATTGTCACTGCTACTATAGCATTTGCACCAAGCTGATAGACATGAATAAAATAATTAAGCAAAAAATGATAATATAAGGCAACTTTCGTATACTGGATAACCAAATGCTAATTGACATGTGGTGCACCTTTACCCTCTGCTTACACCAACCCATTCATAATAGATAAAGTAAAGGTTCATCAATTATACATAATAGATAAAGTAAAGGTTCATCAATTATACATATTAAAAAATTTCCATCTTTGAGCAACTGGAAAACTTGACAGACATATACCATCACGATCATCACCCATCCCTGAAGAAAATTGTATATTAGTAGCATTAGTGTTGCACATTCATCAGGTACATCTTCCAGTAATATTCAAGAGATTTTATCAATCCACACATCGTTCGTAACACGACAACCGCAATCTTGTCATCCTGTCAAAACAAAATTCTAACTATTAAAATCAAAATCAGCAACACGTACATAACATAGACATGCAAAGAGCACAAAATTAAATTGAATTCAAACTTATCATACTATTACCACCTAATACTATGAAGTATCTCTTTAAAGCAACCTAAATATTCTACATTTATAAAAACACAAACTAACTTGCAACTTAACCTTTTCAAGAAAACTATGTATACAACATTTTTTTAAGATTCGTTAACAAAAATTAATGATTGTTTGCAACGCTGCATGTTCATAATACGGGTTTCAAATTGTTTTTCGAAAACAATTTTGTAGACAACCAGATTTTTCAAAATATTAGCCAAACACCATTTACTTAATCTTGCAGACTGATTGATCACATTATCTCCTTAATAACATGTTGATATACAAAAACAGAAGACTAAAATGGCAAGTGACAGTTGAACTATGTTCTGCAAGTACGTTTCATTCATTGATCATTTCATATTTGGACAAAAGTGTTCCGGGGCAACCTAAATCAACCCTCGATAAAAATCCTACTTAACTTTCTTGTCGTCAAATTTCATAAGTTAAAGACTTCGTTGGAAAAAGAGATATGGTTATCAAAATATGAAATATGTAATGAAATTTCAGGCATTTACCACTGTAATGTAGTCCCTGGATTAGGCCCGACAAAAGAATTACTACGTGTGTTAAGAAACCCAACCTTCTGCACTTGCAGATAGGAAGAAAGCACCAGCTGCGTTGCATTCAACTTTCCATTGTCCAAACATAGAATGCTACACTGAAATTTAGAATATTAGGTTTTTAGTAGTAAATACCAACTTAGCGTTGCATTATTTTATTCATTCTGCTTCTATCTATAAATGTAAGTCATTAAATGATGGTCTCGTGCCTCGTTTAAATCATCTTTATTTTTAAAAGAAGTTAGACTTATTCGATTATTAAGAAAAAAATAAGTATAAGTGTTATGAATTCATCGGTTACATATTCTGGTAATAGATACCAATATGTCACACCCCCAAAATGTCGCAGCAAAAAGGTAACTGGGGGCGAGTAACTTAATAGCATCATAACACAAAGCATAAAGAACAACCACTATATAGACGTTTTGAAAATAATACCACGTTGCTTTGATTTAAAATAAAAGAGTCTTACAATAATTCAAATGTATTTAAATGTCATGGAGGAAGCATAAATAAGTTTTGAAAGGCAGCGGGTATTAAATGATAGATAATTTTTTGAAGAGGAAGCCATAATGCATGAAGACAACACATAGCACATCAAGAATTCAAATAAGCTAAGCACCTGAGAAAAACATTGCTAAAAGTGTCAACAATAAAGTTGGTGAGTTCATAGGTTTATAAAACTATAAATGTGAACCACAAGATTTTAAATGGTGTGTGGCTGATGACATCAAATAACGCCTATTTTATATCATCATTTTACTATATAATTAACTCATTTTGTATAATTATTGCAAAGAATTGTTACTTAATCGTTTATATTTGAGAATTGCAGTAATTATGGAATACTTGATGAAGATTGACTAAAAGGCACGCATTCTGGAGCTTAAACGAAGATATTTTGAAGATTACTGTTCTGACGACCAATACGCCGTATCCATCAAGGAAGATACGACAAATATACGGCGAATCTGTGCCTGCACTCACCAAATACCACGAAGACCACAAGATCCAATATGCCGTATCAAGGAAGACCAAGCCGTATTCAAGCTATGGGAATAAAATATTCTGGAAGATAGCAAACGTGGTCCCTACTCCAAGAAACCCCAATACGCCGTATCCAACACATTCGATACGCCGTATCGAAACCGACTTCAGACCTTATAAATAGAAAACTCAAAAATGAGTTTTCAGTGTGCTAAATCATATTCTCGATACCTAAACCATAAAAGTCGATTTTTAGAGGAGAAAAATAGAAGAAGAGGTCGAGCAACGAAATTAATTCCATAGGAGACAACGTGTAATTTCTTATACTCTTGTAATCGTTTAGTTTTTGGTATCATTCGTTAACTCGGTTAGTTTACCTTGGCTAAATCATTACTTTTGTATTAATTATGACGTTTGAAGGCTAATACCTTCGGGTATTAGCCATTGTTATGAAGATCTTAATGTTTGGTTTGTTTATCTCAATTTCTTAATTTATCGTTGAATTGCTTGTTTATGTTTATCATCATACTTGTTTACGTGCTTTTGTATGCGACCTATCATTCAACTGGATCTAGTGATACGGACCAAGTAATCTAGATACTGGGATAGCTCTCCATATAGTGATTTATACATCTAGATCAATAGGATCACAATTAACGACCTATCTTCACCCTTTGATTGTGAGCTTAGTTGGGCCATAAGGTGACCTTGGTATCAACGAGTACGTTCTAATAAATTGGTAAAGACTTGGTTAGTGGACTAATTAGTGTATGAATTGCCATTAGCAATATGTAGGTGTTAAAGTCTCTATGAGTAGTTTTGAATAGGATAACCTATTTTCCTTTAATCCTAAGATAGATTATAATCAGCAAATAAAGATGCTTTATGCGAATGCGTTTAATTGTGACAGAATTCTACGTGTCTAGGTCTTAGGAAGAAGTCCCGCCTAAGTCTAAGAATGATACGCCGCTTCGAGATAAGTAATCATTGCACTAATAAACAAACTAACGTTCTGATTATATTAATAATGGTTAATACATTTTTCTTATATTTGGCTAGACCACTCTTTTATCTTCTGTTGATTGGCTTGCGTGTGTTTTAGTGTCTTGAATTTGTTTTAGTCACCACAAAACCTGTGTCAGTCTGAGAGACTGAAAACCCCCTTATCTATTAGATTTAGGAGTAACATAGCTTTAGCATAGGTTTAGTATAGATTATACTAACTTAGATTAGAAAAACCAAAGTATTAATAAATTGAGAGATTTAACTTCGCTCCAAATGTTCGACACCCTACTTACCACGAAACTCCCATCGATCGGGTATACTACCCGTTAAAGTATTGTTTTTTGTTAAGTCGACAAAATATAAATTTAAAATTTGAGTCACAAATCACACCCCTAACTACAACACATCAAGTTTTTGGTGCCGGTGCCGGGGAGTGAGAATTTATCTTGATTTTTATTTGATATTTTGGTTTTAAGCATTAGATTAGATCTAACCCTTAGGATTAGTGTAATTTAGATTAGTGTATAATTCTGTATATTCTGAATATTTGCTTGTAAATTTGTGTGTTTAATTGTTTGCGTTTTTAATTATCTTTCATAATACACTGTTCTGGTCGATAAAACTACGGTTAACGATATACCACTTCCATTGCGATCGAACGGTATCCAACTTTTTTCCAATACAGCGTATTCGTTCAAAAAGCTTAATACAGCGTATTCACTTCAATTGAATACGGCGTATCGGTCATCTGAAACAGAAGCTAAATTTTTGTGTTTGATTTCCGTGCTAAATTTTTCTATCTTTCTTCAGAGCAAATTCTACTGATATTTTTACCTGGTGTTGCCTCGATCATTAACTTCTCAGAGCTAGTTGATTGAAGAAAGAAGATTGGGCGACAAGGGAAACAAAATCAACTATGAGAGAATTCGCAGCTAATGACCAAGCAGATTATTATTTGGGAATTACAAGCATTAAGGTGAATGGAAAGAATTCTTATGAGCTGAAAGGAAAATTCCTTGATGATTTACACAAAAATCGCTCTTTAGTGGAACTAATAGGGAATGTCGCATTGTCGAAAAAGCATAATCGAATACTTCCTTAAAATTATTAACCCAATCGATTTACCCAATGTAAATCGAGATAAGCTCAGATTTGTTGTTTTCCCAATCCCATTGGTTGGAGATGCATGGAGATGGTTTGATGGAATTAAAGGATCAATTACTAGTTGGGTCGATTTGACTGCTAAATTTTTTGGAAAATATTACCTGCCTTCTCGCACTGGCAAAGTTAACACCCCGATAATTAAGTGAGGCCCTACTAATCCCAAGTTCGCGAAAACTAGGTGGCCTCAAAGTTTGTATATACAAAATTATGAATATATTCATAAGGGAGCTTTGTGGGGACTACTGGAAGTTTAGGGAGTGACAAACAAATTGAGCATCGAATTGTAGAACTTCTGACCTTGAGGGAAACTTATCCCGATGATGAAAATAAATTGGTGAAAATTTTTAGGATTGAAACCAACTGGTTTGATTATGAGGACACCGCCCGTGCAAAAATTCAAAGGTTCAATTACCTTACTCAAGATAGGTTCCAATTCTTATAAAAGATATATTGAGGGATTCAAGGCTTATGACGAATACAATGATGATTGGATTTATGAATGGAACGAGAATGTGCCATGGGTACACGAAAAACCATTGACTGACACTGGAGTATGGACTGAACCACTCCAGTTGTGCATTATTGTAAACCATTTAATTATAAAAGTGGGTATTCGAAGTGGCCTACCTGTAGCTGGAAAGAAGATGGGTATTGTAATGGAGGAAATTTACCAGGAGCTTACATAGTAGGAAACATGCTCCGTTACCAAGATTTAGGATGGTACGATACTTTGAAGGATAACGAGATGAAAGAAGAAGCTTTAAGAAATAAGGCTATCATGGAAGGATTAATCGATGATGATGATGAATCAAGTAATAATGGTTGGAGAAGATGGGACGGCTATGAGATTACCGACCATGATCAAGAAGAAAGAGAATATGAGAATGAACATAATAATGAGGACATATGAGAATTGTTTAATGATCATGAGTTGCCAGTTTCCACTATTAGAAGATTTGAGATGATCAAGTATTCATTCAGACAAGACGAAGAGTACGTGGCTATAAAAGAATATGAATACGAAGATTTGACGAACCCAAGCAAAGATGCATGTCGGGCATATCAAGAAATCTTTCGCATGATGGACGAAGGATGGAAGGTGACAAGCACCGAATGAAAAAAGAAAGAAGGAAAAAGTCTAACTTAAAGACTTCGTTGTAAACAAAAGTGCTTCCCGAGAGACAACCCGGATTGTTATTTATTTTTATCGAGTCTGTCTTTCCAGACATCAATACGGCATATCCGCTCCATACCATACGGAGTATTGAATGTCTGGACATTATCAATCCTTTATTTGTATGCATTTAAAACATTATTGTCAGTTCTGTCAATACGGCGTATTCATGCACATGATACGGCATATTCAATAGACTGACCCGTATTAAGATACTTTTTACAGGTTTCTATATGGCGTATTCTATTTTATGGATACGGCGTATTGATGTCCTGTATAGTTTTATTTAGCTTATTTAGATTAATCATAGATACCCGAGATAGGGTTTTGTATGTTTTTCCTATAATTTGCACAGGACCTTGATACAAAAAGAAATCGACGAAGTTGGTAAAGTATCAATCATCTAGAATCTTATGTGTGATTGTAGTCATGTTGGAATTCAGACGCATTTACAACACACATCCTTGCTCATAAACTCAACATGGAGAATCTACTAAGCAAAATATCAGGGGAGTTTCTCATTCTAATTCTTTTAAATTCCCGTTTTTAATGTTTTATCTATACAACGAGGACGTTGTATAATTCAAGTAGGGGGATGGGAATTAGAATGATACTTGTCCTATTTTTCACATAAAATTCTTAAATTATGCTTAAATTTAAAAAAAATTCAAGCATACATTTGTGAAATTACTTGATACATAACCTGCACACAATAACCCTTGTTAGATATTGTGATGATTTAACCTTATCCGTTTCTAAACGTTTACCTAAATTCCACAAAAATTTAAGTGTGCCGGCGATGTTGTAGACTTTAGAACTTGGCTGGGTATATCTATTCGAGACCACAATAATGAGTACTATGGATTTAGATTGAGTAACTTGTTTAAATTGGTAAATTTTTAGGGATTCCCAAAGCCTTTAAATGTTGTTTATGAAACTAACTACTTTGGTTTGTTAACTCTCGTTATAAACCTTTGGTTTACTATCATTTTTAAAATATAAGAGTACCCCCTTTGAACAACCTGTAGAGGCAATCTTTAGGAAATACACCAACTATCTGTTCTTGTTACACCTTTTACACCTTACTACCCTGTTGAATTATGTCCATTTATCAGATTGCTGTTGCTTAAAGTGTAAAGTATGTATTTCCGAGTCTTGAGTATGTATTTCCCGAGTCTTGTGTTAATTTTCTATCTTTGGTACGGTTGGGAAGAAATTTACACATTGCAAATGGGAAGAAATTTACACACTACCAATGCAATTATTGGTACGTCCAAAGAACAAAGAATTTCCAAAGGAATTATCTGAAGTTATTATGATCGTAAAGATGGTGAAATTACACCGAGTTTCGTAGTATAGTGTAGTCAAAAAAATCAAAAAAATGAGAAAAATCGCAACAAAAAAGTAAAGGAAAGTTTGGAGATAATCACAAGAGCTTAGACCAAAGGAATTATACGATGGATCGATTATTCGTTGATACATCTTAAAAGTCAATGATGTAGAGTATTGTATAAAGTGGTAGATATCGCCACTTGTCTTGTAAAAGTTTGTAAAGTATGGGATGATTGGGAAGTTGACCGTTACGGGAACGCCAACTTTGGTTGTTGTTTTTTATTTATGATCAAGACGTTTGTAAATAGTTGTGTCTTTATCATGGTAACGTTCTGGAAAATGTGTCTAACAACTTATATCTTGGACCTAGTCTATTTGTTTCATAATTTTTGTTTAACAACAATTTAATTCCCTTTCCTAATCATTAACCATGGGTTTTACGTGAATGAGGATGTGTACGAGCATGTATGTCTATTCCGTCGTTACGGCCATGTATGTGTGCTTCAGCTGCCTTGTTGGTGTGGTACTTTTGGTGAAAGATTGAAGAATGATCAACCCTAAGCCTTATTACAAAAACCTATTTTACCTTTATAAACTTGTTACTCCTTAGCTCTAGTAGTGGAGATATGTATCCTTGCCAAGTCTATGATAAAATACTCGTCACGACCGAGCAATTGAGTGAATTAGTTACATGTTACCACATAGATTAGTTGAGTGATTTGAGTGTTTTCATCTTCCTATTTCGTGAGGTGTTTGATTGTGTACTTGTAATAGGTCAAATAAATGCTTAACAGAAAAAATCCTTAAGTATACATTTTCATAAACTTCTAAAGGCTACTTGAGGACAAGTAGTATTCAAGTAGGGGATATTTGATGACATCAAATAACGTCACTTTTATAGCATCATTTATCCTATGTAATTAACCAATTTTGTATAATTAATGCAAAGAATTGTTACTTAATCGTTTGTATTTGAGAATTGCAGTAATTAGGGAGTACTTGGTGAAAGTTAACTAAAAGGCACGCATTCTGGAGCTTAAACAAAGAAATATGAAGAAATCTGATTCTGACATCCAATATGACGTATCCATCAAGGAAGATACGGCGTATCTGTGCCTACACTTCGTTGAAGACCACGAAGGAACAAGATCCAATACGCCGTATCCAGAGAATTTAATATGTCGTATTCAAGATATAGAAGGTGAATATTCTGGAAGATATCAAACGTGGTTCTTACTCCAAGAAATTCCCAATACGTCGTATCCCACATCGCTCGATATGGCGTATCGACTAGTTTCCAGACACTATAAATAGATGACCCTAAACTCAGTTTTAGATATGGAAGTGCACTTTTAACCACCAAGGTCAATTTTCAGAAGAAAATAGAAGCCAAGAAGGTGCACCAATGTGCTTCAATCCATAGGGAAACCCTTGTAATTCATATATTCTTGATAATCGTTTGATCTTTAGTATCATTCGCTTAACTCGGTTAGTTTACCTTATTTGATTCGATTATTATGTTTGTATTCATCACAATGGTTATTGGCTGATACCTTTAGGTATTAGCCATATTTATGAAGGTTTTAATATTTGGTTTGTTCATCTCGATTGCTTAATTTATCATTGGTTATTGATTATGTTTATCACATGATACTCGTTTATGTGCTTTAATGTGCGTTCAATCTGTATCTAAGGATATCGCCTGTAGCTTAACTAGATCTCGGATAGTTCTCGCATAGTAATTTATATAGGTGGAACTAAGATCATAAATAAAGTCCTGCTAAATCTGTGTCTAAGGATATCGCCTGTAGCTTCACCAGATATTGGATAGTGCCTTTAGTTTAGTGAACAAGTTAGATATTCGATTGTTCTTTATTGGTTGTATGTTGATTATGTTTATCAGTTCATACCCGTTTATGTGCTTAATTTATGTGTGTTCCCTGTCATTCAACTAGGTCTAGTCCTACATATTTAATGCGTTGCAACTTCGGTGTTGTTTGAGCGTAGGCTAAGAGTCCGGGATAGAAACATATAATGCTTATTCATATAACTAGAATAATATGATCACCAATGGAAAGCACTATTTTGATCTATGGTTAAGTGGATAGGTAGATGGTTGTTTGGTTTTTAAACTAGACCTATTATATATATAATATATAATAAAATATATATAATAAGTATAATCTAAAAATAATCAATGAAACCGAGAAGTAGTATAGA
>BQNB010044347.1:0-25362 GCA_026074375.1 Tanacetum coccineum | reverse complement strand
TGATAACAAATAATATGTATGCACAACGACACATCACATACAAAATACAAGTTTAGTGGTGGTGAAGAAGTTGAAAAATATACATTCATGAACTTAAATCAAGACTTGTTCCAACAAGACAATGTTGTTGATACAGAAGACTATACAGACATGGTAGATGGACTTCAACAAAGAAATGAAGATGTGGTGTTTAGCAATATTGATCAAGAAAATAAGGATGTAGTTTTTGGGAAATAATGCTCAAGAGGTCGACGAAGAGGTTATTGACAGGGAAGGGCATGTTGTAGAGGACACTTAGGAAGTAGAAACTGTGGATGAAATTGATGCAAGTGATGAAAGTAAATTTGAGCAAGATGAGACACCCCTAATTAGGCCACATGTGGACATGAATGATTTTCATTTTGATGCTGATGCCCACATTGACCATGTTACAAGCTTGGCTAGTGATATGGTGGAGGAATGGGATATAAATGGTATTGACTTTGATGAATTTGATAGTGGTGAAGATCATGTTGCTGCCAAAATTATGAATAAGAAAAGAAAAAAGGTTGAAACAAATTAGAATGGAATACAAAGGCAAAGAAAACATTAAAATAGGTGACTTCGCCAAGAGTTTCTAACAAGGAAGGCCATAAAAAACAAGATAAAAGTGTGCTTTCGAGACTAGAAAAGCTATTCAGGTAAAGAAGTATGATATAAAGAGGGTGACAACATACTGTTACGGCTTTGTTGTGGGTTATGGTAAGGGGAAGCATACAGATGATGATGGTAGGTCAAAGCAAACATGTTGGCAAAACATGCATTCCTGTTCAAACTTAAAGGGCAAAAATAGGACATCCAAAACCTTTAAGGGAAAAAATGTTTTAAATTCCAGCATGACAAACTTATATCCCCATAGGCCGTATCAAAAGTTAGGGAGGAAGTGTCTTGGAGTGTCAAAACATTGACCGATGAACATAAATGCATCCAAACAAGAGATATTAAGACTACAACTCCAAGATTCCCATTAAAAGAGGTTGGAAAAATCATTTTTACAAACCCTTAGATCCTGATCAAGGCTCTCCAAGATTAATTACAAAAGATATCAAATCAACATCTCTAGGACAAAGGCATTGAGAGCAAAAGAAATAGCAATGAAACAAATGTTGGTGACCATGAAGAACGATATTTCATGCTTAGGGATTATGCGATAGATTTTAAGGAAATAAATAGGGATACAACTGTGAAGATTCAAATTAAAACAAACAATGTTTTAAACTTGAATTCAAAGGTTTTTAAACGAATTTATGTTTGTCTTGGTTTCTCAAAAGCAGGTTACAAAGATGAAAGAAGAGAAATACTGGATTTGGATGGAGCTTTTATTAAAAGACCATATATTGGTCAAATCTTAACCAATGTTGGTGTGGATAGCAATAATGAGGTGTATCCACTTGCTTATGCAATTGTTGAAGCTAAATCCAAGAGTTCATGGTTATGGTTCCTTTCCTGCTTAGGAGATGACCTTGATTTGCAACCCAATTCAAACTAAACCTTCATTTCAGACAAACAAAATCTATAATCATGGTATTGTTATCTATTTTTTACATTATACTCCTAACATTCATATCTTATGTTTACTGTTACAGGGGATATTACCAGTCATTGCACAACTATTTCTTGCTGTTGAACACATATGCTGTGTCAGACACATATATGACAATATGAAACAGTTATCTAGAGGAAGAATTTTTAAGGATCTTATTTGGAAGTGTGCAACAACATCAACAGTAGTTCAATTTAATCAAGCAATAGAGGAAATCAAAGCATTGAACCTTAAAGATCATGATTGGTTACAAAAGATACCACCCCCATCATGGTCTAAGTCACATTTTTCAAGCATAATATGATCATACCATGTGTTTCCAGTAGTATTATTTGAATGCTAACAAGTGATGTTGATACTTTATGTAACATACAGGGAGAGCTAAATGTGAGATCCTACTTAGGGGTCGTTTCTTTTTTTTTCTAGCTGGATATGGTTCCCTGTAGATAAAGTCGCCTATATGGCCTAAGATTAAGATAAAAATATGTTGTTTCTTTTTTTACTGAATACACATTATTTTCTTTGACTAATTTTAACCTTCTTCCTAAAATATTGAAAATACACAGATCTACCCATTTGTAAGCAAGTTTTCATAACGAGGGAAACAAGATTAAAACATAACAAAAACTTAAATTTATATAATCATGACAATCAACAACCATTAATTTTAGTTTTTCTAATTCAAGGAAAAACCCATTTTGGAAACTACTAGAAATGAAAAGAATGTGTAAAAGAAATATAGATCGAGTAGTTAGGAGAAAGCAACATCATAAGGGAACTTCAACGAAGGTAGCAACAACATAGTGGTGGATGTGCTACATCGGATAATGGTTTTGTGGTGTAGGTATTGTTGTGACTGAAAGTGTTTGACAAGATGAGATGATGAGATTATAATTGGTGGAGGGAAAGTGAGGAGAAAACAAAGGGTATCTATGTCTAGTTGTGCCTCTGGTTTGGGAGAGCATCAATTTTATCCCCCTCCACTCTCAGCCCCTTATCTATATTAAGTGAAGAAAGAAACAATCTATTATAACCATGTAGGCCAATAAACCTATGCACTCATACCAATAAGTGCAAAGTAAACTCCCTCTTAACAACTTATGCGAAGCTTTTAACAGTAAGTTGGTGGATGGAAAAGATCAACCAATCATTGGTTATTTGGAATACATAAGGGAATATCTTATTAAGAGAATTGTCAGTGTGCATCAGCTGATAGACAGATGTGGTGGTCCCTTAACCCCAACTACACATGGAACTTTTAGGATCATTAAGCAAGAAGAAAATGAGTATAATGTTATATGGAATGGGGGAACACATACCAATGTAAGTGACCTTGGAATGACTAATGTGTTGTAAATATGAGTCTTAAAAAATGTACATGTAGCATATGGAAGCTAACTGGCATGTCATGTAAACATGTTGTTACTGTAATTTTCAACATGGAATCTCATGGCAAAGAGGTTGGGATACCACAGGGTTGGGTGGCACAATGTTATTGGTTAAACACATGGAAAGAGATGTATGAATATAAGGTTAAACTTGTTAATTGTAGCACCTTTTGGCCAAAATGCAGGATCCTTATCTTGTTACTACCCCCTCACCACCATGTTCCTATAGGTAGACCAAGGAAGAAGAGAAGAATGCAAAAGGATGAGATTGCTGAACAAGTTTTGAAGAAGTTGGTGAAGGGTGGCAAGATGTCAATGAAGGGCACTATAGTCTCTTGTGGTAGGTGTGGTGAAAAGGGACATAATAGGAGAGGTTGTGCAAGTCCAACAAACATCCTAGTTAAGGGAAAAAAGAAGGGTAATGGATCAAGAAATGAAGGAGTACGAGATGAGGTATTAGGAACCATTAGTCAGTAGTGGGATCACAAGCAACTAAGGTATCAGGAAGCACAAGTCATCTAGCGGGATCACAAGCAACAGTGAATGGTGGAGGTAAAAAAGAGAAGAGGGCAAGCAAGATAGGAAAGGATGCCAAGTGAATTAACACTAGTTTGATGGTGCAATAAAAAACAATGTTGACTTTTATTTGATGGTTATGTGTGTTTTTGTATTGTAGTTTTTATCTGTATTATAAATGTGGTTAAGTGTGTAAAGATTGTATTTTTGAAAATATATATAACCTCAAAAAAATATTTTATTATAACATCAAATATATATACTACACAACACTAAAAAATACATAATCTATTTCATTTATAATACCACCAATAATATCAATTTTTAAATACATTATTTATAAAAAAAATTAAATTATAATCAATTATAAACACTACTTAACCTAATTACATCACCAAACTTACCTAATATTAAACTTAAAATCACCAATCCACCAATAAAAACAACCAATACCCAATAAAATAAATCCCCAACATACAACAACCCTCCAATCAACCTAAACCAAAAATCAAACACCCAACAAACCCCCCACCCAAAATAAAAAACCATACCCCCACCCACCCCAATCAATAATAATAATAAGTACTCCTCGCTCCAAAAATCACTTAATAATCTTTTTCGAACAAATTCTCAGAGATTCATATGAAATAAAAACCTATAAAAGTCTCACATTTTCCAATAAATTGAAAGATTACACTCGAGAAACAATACATTTTAATTCTTACAATTCTGTGTGTTTCATATCTATTAAGTTGTATATGTGTGACATATTCTATAATATAATTAAAACAATGTGTTCTTACTCAAACTCGTTATATTTGATAGAGATATCTAGTATATTATCTTTACATTTAGAGATTATGATCTCTCTTCTAATCTAATTATTAAATTAGTGTCAGCTCACTCTTAATATAATTCTCTAACAAATGTACAATTTTTATTATTTAAATACCTTAATAACTGTCATCTCACACCCACCCCCCCACAAATACTACTTGTGTCGATTCTCTACTCCAAACGATAAGCACTTTAGATATGTAGATTACCCTCTCGATTACCCACCAGCACACAACAAAATCATTAGATGACCACCACCTTGTTACGCACTGATTACAATAGATTCGACACGTGGATATAGAATGAATGCTCATTTCCACACCACTAATAGTGACAATTATATTTATAGTGTGTATAGCTATAGTGTATGGCATTATCGAGATATATCTAAAGTCAATATGAGAGATATTATATAACTGGTGTTCTCTTTATAGTGTGTGTAAGAGCGGAGACACCCATCGTAATCATTTATATTTATTATATTTATTTTTTGTAGTTTGTTATTCGTATCAGCCTGTAATGAGTGTGTGATTAGATTTATTTTGTCTTTAGGGTTTGGTTTTGTTGACATGTTTTTTAGCCGAGTTATGGTTTTGGTTGAGATTTGATATCTTCCATATTGGTACTTAATGTGTGATATTTATTGGACAGATCGATAATAATTGCATTATAATAATAGTTATACATGGCGATGATTGATAGAGTGATCTTACTTTGTTGAACTTTATTTCGTCTACTATTTCTAACGCATATAATTATTTTTAATAGTAATTAGTGTGTAGAAGTTTACCTGTTTCTTATTTTTAGTTATTATTGGTTCCTATTCAGTGTCTAGATATTTTCACGCACGGCTAGGTTGTGTGTGTGTGTGTGTGTGTTGTTTTTCACATGCATAGATCCTCGCCCAATAAAACCACATCGAGGGCAATAGTAGAACCGTTGACCCCGGTTCCTATTATTCGAGGTTGTTTTGATTTTTTGTTGTTTTTCCACATGCATAGATCACGACCATGACTAGAGATGTAGTGTAGAATTGTAAACGAATGTTTGACTAGAATGTGTGGTGCGAAAGACAATTATATAGACAAAAGTATCGTTGCAAATGAGTCCCTTAAATCAAACATTCTTGGAAAGTGTTATGCAAGTAGGTTTCGAACACGTGTACTTTTTAAGTAGGAAGCGTGTAATGACGATAATACCCTCACGTGCAGCACACATGAGGCACATAACAAGAGAGATAATGGAGATAACGCTTCGTGGGCCTTTATTGCACTGCCACGTCAACTTCATGGACAAAATCGAAATAAATTTGGTTTCGTGGGTTATTTTGCAATTTTGAGAAACATTAGAGTAGCCTGTGAGCATATATATGTATGGACACACGAAGATACACGTATACATACACATTGTTTAATATATTTTGATTTGACTTATTTCATATAAATAATTTTTATCAAAAATAATCGTCATCTCACACACTTTCTTTTCTCTTTTAATTTCTTGTCTATCAAGTGAAAAAAAAATAGCGATATTGACTCTGATTGTTTATTTGTGGTTCTACTCCATCCGTCTTGAAAAAATGTCAAAAAAAAAAAAATGAAAAAGTTATAAACTGATAACAGGATTGTAGCCGGAATAAATAGAATAAAGGGGCAATTTCATATTTCCCTCTCTTTTCACCATTAATTTCATATTTACCCAAACATGCATCAAAAGTGTGATACATCATGCATTCAAATGTTATAATTTGGGTATATATGAAATTATTGGTGAAAAGATGGGGAGATATGAAATTAATCCTAGAATAAAAGTATAGGCTCTTTCAAGGTTTTTAGAAAAGAAAAAAAATGAATTTTGATCCATTTGAGGTACATTTTATACCTGTTAATTAAGATACTTTATCCGTCCCAAAATTATTATCCCCAACAAAAAATACACAATTTAAGAAAAGTGCATTTATTACTGCTTTCTTTTTATTACTTTTTGACAGAATAACAGTTTTACCCTTACCTAATTAATTAAAGTCATCTTTCAAGTTTGTAAGTAATAATTTTAAACAAGGGTAATATAGTAAACTTATCAAATTTCCTTATCTATTTTTAATAGTGAACAATTAAATTAGGATATCTCAAAAAGAAAACGTGAACAATAAATTGATATGCGGGTAAACTTAGTATATCTTTTCAATACAAATATGCATGAAGGATGGATTGGCGTATGTGCATGGCTAGATAGTTTTTTCTTTTCGTAATCTTGGATTATAAGAGGAGGGTTATATTGGATACTAAAAAAAGGTTGGAAACTAAGGGACTTATCCCCATCATCCATCTAAAAAGAAATCAATGGTTGAGATTAAAATGATTTTATTATTTCACTTATTTTTTAAATTTTAAATATATCTTAAACCGTTAATCATTAAGCGAAAAAAATATACCATCACGACGGGCATTTAATTATCTTTTTATAGATATCCACTTTGATATGCTTTCGACAAAAAAATTTCGTTTTTTTCACCTTTTTTTCGTTGTTGAAACTTGCATGAAAATATCATCTATGATTAAACGCTAATTTGAATATTCGTATATAAAATCATATATGATATAACAATAACATCGAATTACATGTTATTGCATTAAACTTAAATATCATATATGATTTAACACTAATATAATATATGTTTTTATAATATGTAATTTATCAGTAATATCATATATGATTATAAATATCATATATGATTTAACACTAATATCATATATGATTTTTCATGCAAGTTTCAACAACGAAAAAAAACAAAAAAAAAGGGTGAAAGAACAAGATTTTTTTTTCGTCGAAAGTATATCAAAGTGGATATTGATAGAAAGATAATTTAATGCTCGTCGTGATGGTATATTTTTTTTCGCTTAACGATTAACGGTTTAAGAGATATTAATATTTGAAAAAAAAAGATAAAAATGGTTTTTGGGTTTAATCTTAGCCATTGGATTAAGATGAAGATGAAGGGTGATGATTAGTCCCTTAGTATCTACAATAAGTTTGATATCCAAATATACTTTAAATCAGATTATAATCTTTTGCCGATTAATTTACGAGATTTGAACACAAATTCAAAACATGTACAACTCTTATTTCAGGAGTTTGGAGCGACAATTTCCGTTATATTCCTTTGTACTTAATGATTTTTTTGTGTTAATATATTTATCGGGGTAAAACCCTTTACTAAAAAAAATTACGGACCGCTTATTACTGTTCTTAAGGAGTGTTCTACATCTCGATTAAACATTTGAAGTTTTAAAGCATTTAATTTATCGAAAGTTATGTAATGCTTACCGCATAATGTCCTTACTAGCTTCAATCTTGCAGTTTAATAATGCTACATATCACAAAAACAATTGATTGAATGATTCGAGGTTTCTTACAGGATTAGAAGAGTAGATGCGTCCTCTTCGACTTTGTGGTGACATCCTAATTAGGTAACCATTGTTATAAGATAATGTGCGATCTCTTAATTCGTTAGTTGCAAAACGATCCAGATAGCTTAATGAATCATCATATCAAGTATACGTACGTTTAGGGTTGGTAATGTATAATCAATCATATCCAACATATTTGTTTCGCAAATACTATATATCAAGTGTTTACAAAACCAACGTATGTGAAGATATTTCTGATCAATTTTTATGATACAGTTATAAACAGTGGCGGAGCCAGGATCTTGGTATATAGGGGGCAAAAAAATTTTCTCCGAAAAAAGCTCCAAAAATCGCAGCTTTTTAGTAGCGTTTTAGCACTTTTTAACAGCTTTTAGTAGCGTTTTAGCAGTTTTTAACAGTTTTTTCGCAGCTTTTAGCGAATTTTTAGCATCTTTTAGCAGCTTTTCAACAACTTTTTGATATTTAAGTAGTCTTATCGGGGGCAATTTGAGATTTGAGATGGCGGCAAGCTAAAAATAATGACCATTAAAAATACAAGTTTTGCTGACTAATTTTTTCCGCCAGTTATCGGGGGCAAGCGGGCCCCCCCCACTATCTAACCCTACAATCCCTCCGCCCCTGGTTATAAACTATCAAGGATACACCTTTAAGATTTATATAACACACGATTATCATAACGGTTACGGTATTAGTTTACTTATCTAGATCATCATTGTTATTTATGTATTTAACTTTTTATAAGTTTTTTTTTGAACGGCAAATGGAATTTTATTAAAAAATGCTAGAAAGAAACTAGCAGACGATATACACGCAAAAACGATCCAACAAACAAAGAAGAAAGGAACAGAAAATACATAACGAAACGAAACTGCCAAAACAACCACAAAGGCTATTAGATAAGAAGTATCCTCCTTGGCGCCACTGGAATTATCTCTCATGAACGAAACTCCGAAAACACCGAGGCATCATTACACAAAAAGCGAATATACTATCCGGCATCCTTCGTTTGTCTCGATAAGGCATTATGAAGTAAGAATAGCTTCATTTAGCAGTTGTCTAATAAATCCAAATCTGAAGATCGCTAGGAAAATTAATCACTTTCACGAACGTTAGGTGCGCGAGAGAGAACAACCCGTGTATAATTTCCATTGGGGTCTTATAGCTCCATCGTTTATCAGAATCTATCTCGTCACTCAGTTAGAGACCAATATAATCAATCCACCAAGAACCGACTCAGCAGCATATATTTAAATCAATACCCGGGGGTGTAGATGAGGCGCAATGATGGAGTCTTTTTCATGGAACAATAAACTGGCGTAACATCCTATTATCATCAGTGGTAACATTCCACAATTCACCCTGTAGAATGAACTCCAAGAATCTCACAGCATCATTCTTCCAAATTCTTTTCAATGCATTCCTTAATACACCATAATTATACATAGACCGACATATCACGAATCTCGCCTTCGTCAAAGGATGTCCACAGATCACTTTCCACCCCTACGAACATTCCTACCTCTCGCGTAAACAACCGATAGAAGGCGACACCGAATCATGTTACATTTTCCTTAGGGGGAATTGAATCCACAATATGACATCCAAATGGCTCCTCATTTTCCCCAAACTTTTCATCCAAAACTTTAGCCCTCTGCATTCCCTTTCCTTTCCAGTGGATTAGACTCGGAATTGACCTCCATCTTCAATATTGGGCGCCCCCAATATGGCAAAACTGTGAGTAGCGATTATACGATAAGTCCGATTACGATATGAAACTATAAAGGACTCTATCACACGGATGGTAAAGACTCTGTAGGGACACAAACCTTCACATGGGGACATTGGTCCATTCACTTACCCATATCGTTAAACACGGCTGCTTCCCCACCGACCACCCAACTTCTTTAAACCTCTGGAGCCCATGTTGCCAATGGCAGGACCCCACAGGGTCTATCCAAACACATCTTTCATCTGGAATAAAAGGTGGAGAAACATCTTTGACTCAAAAATTATCTCTTTTAACACCTTTGAAGTCTTGACTCTTTTACCATTGATCAATTGTGTCAAAATTCCAACCAAACCCAACGTCCCCAACATTATCTACGACCAACATCATCGAATCCATCAGAAGTCATATGCTTTTAAAGCTCTGAAAATGACACTTTATCTTTAAACTTTAGCAAGAATACTACGCTCCTTACCACCCAAATCAATTACAATCGTCTACCGCGATATAGACATCACCGCTTCATACCCGCTTCCTTATATACCTTGTCACAATCCGACCAACCCCCCACAGATTCTGCTCCCAGCCATTACTTGTACCGATATTTGCCCGACAACCCCTCCCCCCCCCAAAAGAAGAAGATATCCCCCCCACTGATTTGTAGCCCAGGACCGCTTTAGCATCGAGTTAATAGATGAAAAACATTTTCGGATATTTGTTTAAAAATTCGCAAAATTGCGATATTTTTATAAAATCGAAAACTTGTGATTATTGTAGGATTTCTAGCAAAAGATTTGCGATTTTTCTTTAGAATATCGAAATATTTCGATATTTTTTTCAGTTTCGCAAAAGTTTAAGGATTTGCTATTTTTTTGGGTATTTTGGCTTTTGGGTAAAAAAATTGGGTATTTTATGAAGTGGGGTTGCAAAAATGGGTATTTTTGTGATTATCCCTTATTTAATTTGATTAACTAAAACCAAGTAATGCCCACATGAAAAATATTCCAAATGTTATACACGTGTCCATTTCCAACAACATAAATTATCTCGTACAACCCTTTTGCTTGTTTTATTAGGCCATTTATTATTACTAAGGAATTTGATGATATTTATTGCATTTTGGTTCAAAATAAAGAAGGTCGGTAAGATTAAATTCGAGTTTAGTCTTAGTTTTTGGTTCATTTGAGACAGGGGCGGAGCCAAGATTTCAAGTTAGGGGGGCCAATTTTTTTTTTCAAATCATAGTTCGAAAAAATATGGCAAAACATGATTTAAGTTTGGGTTTTGGGTCCTGAACAACATCTTCTATTCATTTGTAAAATGAATCAATTGTTGTCTTCTTATGTTTGGTTTGCGATTGTTCAGGTTCTAGGCTTCTGCAGGCTGTTTGGATCAGCAATAATATTGTGATCTGCAGTGGTACAGTCAAATGGTTCTGTATCAGTAAAATGGTTCTATCACTGGTCTGCTGCATTCAAGTATTTTGGGTCTGCTGCAATCAATTTTAATATGTGTGGTTATATGGCTGCTACAAATATGTGTGGTCTGTTTGGTCATCTTTGTTTATTTGGAAAGTTGTGGTATGTTGCTTTTTTGCCACATTCAAGTGTGATGGCTGTTGCTATTGTTTGTTTTGTGTCAAATGTGAAGTGATCAACTCATCATTAATGTACTTCTATTAGTTCTACACAAACTCTACTTAACAATTAATAAGCAATTAAACATACAAGCAATTATTAGTAGTAATCAAGTGAACATTAATGTTCCACGCGAACTCTCCTCAACACTTAACAAGTAATAAGCAATTAATATGAAACTGGTCCGATCACCATGTTCTTGATACAACATCAATCGTCATCTATTCAAATAGTTTTTATTTAATTTACATGTAATTTCTTTTTGTTGAGTGTCTTTACATACTTGTTGGTTTATGATATGAACACTATCAGTTTGGTGTAGTCTTATTTCTAGTTCCAGAACGTGTTAACAGTTAAAATACTAGTTGACTAAAATTCTTTTTTGTACTTTACAAAAACCATTAGGATTGCTAACTCTCTAAGATGAAGAATCCACATTCCCTAATGCAACCAGTATGTCATTTGCTAACAAGCTAAAGCAGCATTTGAAGTCTAATCCGTGTTTTAGAGGAGAACGAGGCAAAGCATTCACAGTTCGCCATTATGCTGGCGAGGTAAAATAAACAATTTGAATAGATGACGATTTAAGTGTTGTTGTAGTCGCTCATTGGCATAATTAATGCAAAAATGCTCTAAACTATTTCCCTACAATACTCAAAAGAAGGATACTTGTAAAACAATAGTAAAATAAACACTGGTTTCGATCTTGTGTTTAGATGCATAAACCTAAATACCCAAACAATTAAACAAACTAAAAACTCGATTATGGATATCAATTTGCTTAGAAATGACAAATAGTATACACGCAGACTAATCAATTTGTGATCTGAAAATAAAATATAAACCAAGTCAAAAAAAAATTACGCCTAAAACGATTCAACTTCAATCGAACTTCATTTTTATAAAGAAAAAAATAGTACCTGCGATATGGAAAGATTTGAGAAAAGGGTATAAAGATGCAATCACTCACATCAAGAACACTAGATAATGATTAGAACACAAATGATCATCAGTGAATGAATAGAATATAAAGATTGCTTAGACAGAGGGATATTGGGGGTTAGGGCTTCAGCATGTCTTTCAATTTGTGCAAAATGTGCGTCCCACGTGACTGAGTTGGGAGGGGCCGACTTTTAATATTTCTCAAAATAATGACATTTTGGCTATAAGATAATGGGCTTGTTGGGCTGGTTGGGGGAGGCCTGGCACCCACCAGCCACCCCATCTCCTCCGCCCCTGATTTGAGACATAGGTTGTGTTTCAATGCAAAATTATGTGAATATATGAGAGCTTTAACTTTTAAACTGAACATACTTAACAATCACGATTAACACTTTGAAGTTTAAAGGATTAATATATCGAAAGTATGTAATGCTTACCGCATCATAATGTCTTTTGCAGTTTTAACTAATGCTCATATCACAAACAAATTGAATGATGATTTGAGGTTTCTTAACAGGATAGAAGAGTAGAGGTTGTGTGTGTGTGTGTGTGTGGTCGACATCTAATTAGGTACCCACTTGATAATAAGAAATGTGTCGATCTCTATAAGTCGTTAGTTCAAAATGATCCAGATAAGCTTCATGAATCCTAATATCAAGTATACGTACGTTTAGGGTTGGTAATCGTATAATCAATCATATCCAACATATTTCGTTTCGCAGAATACTATATATCAAGGTTTACAAAACCAACGTATAGTGAAGATATTTCTGATCAAATTTATGATACAGTTATAACACTATTCAAGGTACACTTTCAAGATTTATATAACCACGATTATTCTTAACGGTTTATGGTAAGATATGTTGGGTTAAATTCATTCCCATTAAAGTTAATGTTTTTTCTTGGCGTCTCGTCGTGATAGGTTACCTACTAGAGTCAATATTAGCCGTAGAGGTGTTTGTTGGGATTCAACTGTGTCCCTCTTTGTATGCAGCTATGGAGGATGTTTCAGCATGTTTTCTTTGATGTGACGTGGCTCGGGTTGTTCTTCGTAAAAATTGTAGTTGGTGGGGATTTGGTCATCGGCAGGAGGGAGATTTGTTCTTTTCTTCGGATTGGAGCTTGGTTCTTATCCTTTCGACATTTCTTCCCGTCTCAGTCTATTTTAGAAGGTGTTTTTTTTGTTGCTTGGTGGCGGATTTGGGGCTTCGAAATCATGTGGTCTTTGAGCTTAGCTCATTGTGTGTGTGTGTGTGTGTGTGTTTTTTGATGACATTGTTTCTTGGGCCTTTTTATAGTGTTCTAGTTGATTGTTATAGGTTTTTTCTTGGGAGTACTTGGTTAAAAAACCCCTTATCTTATTTCTTTGTAAGGTCTTTCTAGCTCCTTGCTAGTTTTTTTTTAAAGTTGACTGTTCAAAAAAAATCATTGTAATTTATTGTATTTTAAACTTTTTATAAGTGGTCTAAACATGAATAATAATTGAAAGTTACTTTGGGTTTTCGTTTTTCTTAATTGCTTAAGAACAGTAATTAAGCGGGTCCATATATTTTTTTTAGTAAGGATTTACCCGATAATTTTATTACAAAAAAAAAATTCATTAAGTACACAAAAAATCATTAATTACATATTCGAGTCTTCAAGCTTATAAAGATGGCTTGCTTGGATTTTCTCTCTATGAGTAGTTCGAAAACAAAAAAGAGTTGCTCGAAGAGATTTATTATGTTACGTGTTGGCTTGTGTGGAAATCATCGGAAACAAATTTATCTTTTGATTCAAGGAGTCCGTCCAAGGCGATTATATTTTGATGATCTAGTTTCTGTTCGTTCTATTGGTGTAGATTTAGATGCAAAAGTAGATTTAGTTGTGTTAGAGGTGGATGAAAAATCCGAATCTTATCTTTGTAATTTGCTCAGCTTCTTCGCTAGTTTTAATATCATTCCGTCATTTCAATAAAAAAAAGTACAAAGGAATATTACAGGACGTGCATATTAACCTAACAACACAAGACTTTCGTAATCTACTCCATTGATTGACAAGCCATATTCTCGTGGTAATAAGAATCCATTAGACCAATGTCACAATTGTCAAAAGAAATATAAGTAGGAAACCTAAAGTTTTCTATTCCAAAATAAAGAGAGATACCGACCGACAAGTATATGTTGAATGACATAATTCCTCGTAGTTTATATCGTACTATTTTTAATATTTATAGATTATATGAGAGACAATAAACCTACTAATAAACCTTAGTGGACCCTATGATCACGAACATAGCTAGCGTCATTTTCTTTGTCATTTAGGGTCTGTTTGGTTTGTATATGGGTTTAGGATTAGAATTTGGATTTAGATTTGAAATTGGATTAAGATTTGGATTTGAATTTATGATTGTATTTAAATTAAATTTATAAGAGAGAAAATATATTATAAATTTAATAAAAAAAATATACATAATTATATATATATAAAAACAAATTATTAGAGATACATATTATAAATTTAGAAGAGCCACTAATTTTAAAAGAAGACAAACGAATGTCAGAAATCCAAGCACAAACCAGGCTACTACCGTGACTTTTCATAAATCCAGATATTAAGACTACCATTTTACTATTTGAAATCCATTCACCTCAACCAATCAATTATTATTACCTTGATGCCTAAGCCTTAAGTCAAATACCATGTACCAAACGGACCCTTAATCTTTATTTTCTTGGTTGCAGCTATTGAAGAGGAAGGGATAATTGAATTTAGGGTTTTGAAAGTTATACAGATTACTAAACAGATAGATCGAGATAGAGGAGATATAAATAGATTTGCGACGAGGAGCTGAAATGCTGCCAAAGGTAGCACAACAGTGGAGGCTAGGTTAGAATCTAACCCGCTCTGTTACCAATTATGTTAATAGTTGAGTTGTCCTATACAGTTTGCTTAGACAACTAGTCTATTCTATCATCTAACAGTCTATGTTCATAAAATAATTCATATCATTATTAATTAGAAAGTCTTTTTAACATATTAAATATTCTTATTAGCGCACTAGTTTTAATGCCCGTGCACGCACGAGGCTTAGACATTATGATTTTTTAAATATATATATGTATTTTTTTCTATTTTATAAGTTATGTTATAGAGTATTATCGAAATCATATGAAGAAAATAGATTCATATCTTTTATATATTATATATGAACTTAGGATAATTAGTAATTTTTTTCTTTTGATTTATCTGTTTTTTAACTCGGTATTTTGAGCCAACTAATCTCAGCAAAACTACTCTTTTAAGTAGCCCGAAGTCAGCTCAAGTGAATCTCCGAGGCCACAAGGGGATTAATTTCTCCTCGTTATATTTGAACCATTGACCTTTACTTTGGAATGCTGATATTCTTACTATTTGGTATGTAGTTGATATTGTATATGTTTTATGATTATAGTTGCATTATTGTGTCAGCTATATTTAAGATTCATAGTCATACTTTGTGTTAAAACATGTAAAAATTTAGCTTCGCAATCGAATTTATAAGAATCGAGTTGAGTTGTCAAAATCGTCAATATTTATAGAATATGGAAAACTAAAAAACTTAAATAAGTATTATGTTTAGTGCATACAATATGTTTTGGTCAAACAAAGATTTACCTGTTGTATATCTTCAATACATATACAAATGTAAAAAGAGTTTTACCCATTTTTTCGTCACCAACACTTTTTTAAGATATAAAAGTGGCTTAGATTGTTGTATATGATTTATAAACATACACACATGTCAATGGAATAAAGACTTTTTGAGAAATTTAAATGTTAGAATTTTAGTACGTATTAAACCAAAAGAAAAAAAATGCAATTCTTCCGAACCCATCAATGCATAGCTAGAAAACTTTTTTTCTTTATTTATGATATTTTATGTGCTTCGGTGTTTTTCTATTTGGTTGTACAACATGATTTCAGACCGACAATGAAAAATCAACCAAAAAGTTTTCGGGTAGATTTGGGATGTGATTAGATACCGTTAAATCTTTGTTTGGAAGTAAAAAATTGTTTACGTTTGTAGTATTTTAAAACATAAAGTCTAGGGGTATAAAGTTTAAGGGGTTATTTGTTTATTTTTTAAAGTTATAATGAAACATGTAAATTTATAAATTTACACTTAACTCCATATAATTTATTTAAGATTAAAAACCACTAATTTTTTTATTAATTACCTCATCTTTTTTCAAGTTTTTTTCTTCACAAATTTGACATATATATTTTTATGTGTTTTTTTTCTCCATCATATTTTTCCACCACAAATTTTCAATTTTGGCCAAATTGATTCAATTTTGACTTTTTATTGACCAATCAGATCGTACGATTTTGCTTACATAACAAAATCAAGCGTTCTGATTTGTCTAATTTTTTAATTCATAAGATTCAAATAATGTAATTCTTTTATTATATAAAAGATAAGCAATTATTTGCATGTGTACGATGATATCAATTATTCCTTTCCAAAGAAGCAAAGTTTATCATGGAGAAACAAAAGCCATACAGATCGATATAATACTTGCTTATACTATCATATACTCGTAGTATAAGTGTGAATATTTGTCTTTCAAAAAAGAATAGTTCCAACGCTTTTGAGTCTCAACTCCAGCATGCTTGGAAGATAATACTTGCTTATACTATCATATAGTACTGGTTTTAATCCTCGTGCATGCACGAGACTTATACATTATGTTTTTTTAATATATATATAATTTTTATTTTTTCTGCTTTATAAGTTATGAAAGTTTAAGGGCTTATTTGTTTTTTTAAAGTTATAATAAAATTTGTAAATTTATAAATTTACACTTAACTCTATATAATTTATTTAAAATTAAACCACTAAAGTTTTATTAATTACCTCCTATTTTCTTCAAGTTTTTGTTTTTATAAATTTGACACATATATTTTTATGTGTTTTTTTTTTCCATCAGATTTTTCTACCAAAATAATGCCAATTTTGAAAGTATTAAGCTTTTTAATTAAACATATATATTCAAAAATAAGAAAAAATTAGACCGCATCATACCTAATAAATCAAGATTCATTTTTTTTAAAATGCAAAGGTCCTCACTTTTTGTTTTCCTTTACTAAATAAAAGATAAGTGTGAATATTTGTCTTTCAAAAAAGAATAGTTCCAACGCTTAGTTTCAACAATAATCATAGTTCCACCGGCTAGCACAATCCGCTGATACTTATTTTTAGATTACTTATCCGTGAACTACGTACAAAATTCACAATTCCAACTTAATATGAATTGAGGATTTCCCTTCAAGAACACACACAAAAATAAAATAGCACAAGTTCACGTCAGAAAAAATTAGCCAACAAAGCTTGTCCTCAAAGCTGTCTGACCAAATAGATGAATGTATGTAAGTTTCGAAACAAGTTTGGTGAACTTGGTGGACAATCTTATTATCATTAATTACTATCGTAAACTTCACAACAGTTTCGGTTTTACATATTTCATAGCTTTGTTGCAAGTTGATACAAGTACCCTACAAACATTGATAGGTTCATTAGTTCCTAAAGTAATTTTTACACGAAAGCGAACAACTGATTTTGTTGATTACTGCAACTACAATGATTTAAATCACAAAACGTACGGCAGGTGTATAAAATAAAACTACTACGTATTAAGCTGTAGAGGAAGCTTACCGCGTTGATTTATGTGTATAAAATCGTGTATAAAAATGCGTGTATAAAAACGTGTGTATAAAACCTTGTATAAAAATGTGTATATAAAAACGTGTGTATAAAACTGTGTATAAAAATATGTGTGAAAACGTGTGTATAAAATGTATGTATAAAAACGTGTATAAAAATATGTGTATAAAACTGTTGACAATGATGAATTGAGAGGAAAACACACAGTGAAAGTGATTACATTGACCTGAAAATGAAGAATAGTACAGGGTATTTATACAAGAAATGAGCGGGAAAAGTAAAACTAACTCTAACTAACTATCTTCTAAAGTTACAACATAAACCCCTAAACTTTCTATAAGTTACACTTTGGTCCTTGTAGTTTCTGCAATGCTTCTTTTACAAAAACCGTGTATAAAACTGTGTGTATAAAAATGTGTACAAGAATGTATGTATAAAAACGTGTATATAAAAAGATGTGTATAAAATCGTGTAAAAATGTGTGTATAAAAAATGGGTGTATGAAAACGTGTTTATAAAAATGTGTGTAAAAAATGTTGTAGATAAAAATGTGTATAAAAAAAGTGTGTAAAAAATTCGCATAGTTTAGTAACTTAGGTGAACAATTCGCAAGTTCAGTAACTTAAATTTTTTTTGGTATCAAAAGTCAAATGTTACACTGGCAATGTAACCGGAATTAACACTGCAACCGGTCCATCGATGTTTCGATACCTAATTTAACGGTTCTTGATAGTCAGTAACCCAATCATGAACAAAAATAAAAGTTTAGTAACTTAGTGCGAAAACAAAAAGTTTGATAATTGATTACTTATCTATCATAAAAAAACCCACGGTTTGGGTACTGTTGTAGGTATTGATAATAGACTCCCCGTTATCATGTCCCGTGTTCCTGCAGTTAATAAAGATGGATATGCACGCTTTAGGTACGTTCCACTCACATTTTTCAACCCATTTATTCTATAGCAATAGATTAATTATGTTTGATCTCCATCTAGCTATCAAGTTAAACATAATTCATACAACAAATATGAAAGAAAGAAAGAAAAGGATAGTTTACTTTTACCTAATGAAGGGTGTTCCGCCAGTAACAAATAGTTTTGCAGCGAATTGACCAGACTCCATCAATTTGTCGAGATCCTTGTCGTTTTCTAAAGGATGCTATTTGAATCATGTCCTTGTGATTCCATACTCGAAAGAAAGTGTTTAAAGGTTGAGAGAAAAACTTGTCGCCATAAGTAATTTGAATTCGGTAAATGTGATTCCGTAGTTTACTTCAAGGGCCTTACAACGTCCTGTAATATGATAGATATTGTATTGATTGAATGAATTACATAAGAGATGGCATATCTATTTATAATAAATAGATAGCTTTGTAAATAAGCAACATCAAACCTAACCCTAATGGACCACTAGCCACACCAATTGGGGGGGGTTTTTTTTTTTTTTTTTTTTGAAGTTGTTTTTTTATTTTTTTTTTGGGGTCCACCTTATTCGACTAACACTTCCCGCAGTTTGTTTGAACGGGAGTATGGTACGAGTACGCTCTAACTGGTAGAAACTCATCAAATAAAACTAGTAGGTAACCTTTGGTAAAGATATCGTCATTATGATAACGTGACGGGACGTGTAGAACCCGTATAGCACCGGTAGCAACAAGATCCCAAACAAAGTGAATGTCAATCTCGATATGCTTCGTGCGTTGATGTTGCACGGATTAGAAGAGAGATAGGACGGCCACTCCATTGTCACAATTAGACAAGGTGTAGAGTGGTCGTCAAGAGGTGTAATGAAGTTCACGTAAATAGACTACTAACAGCAAGTTCAGCAACCGCATTGGCAAACACCCCGAGACTTCAGTCTCAGCTCTAGATCGAGAAGAGTAAATTGGCGCTCTTCGATGACTTGGAGAGTGGAGAGATGGATTGATGCATAAGTAAACCACAATAACCAGAGGTTGATCGACCGAGCGAGTAGTGGGACAACCGCCCAATCCACATCTGATTGTAAGCCCTAAAGATGACGTCGTAGAGGAATAAAGTTGTAATCCATAGGACAAGGTGCCACGCACATACCGTAAGATCCTCTTGAGAGCAGAGAGATGAGGCTCTCGGGGGGTCATGCTAAAGTGACGACCTTCCTGACAGCATATGAAATGTCCAGGTGGGGTAAAGGTGAGTTATATAAGGCCCCAGCTAGGCTGCCGATTATAATGTAGAGTCAGAATTAGGTGCACCCATCTGTAGAAAGTTTGGTAGTCCGTGTTCAACAGGTGTACGTCTACGGTTTACAATTAAGATTATCCAGCCCGATCAAGAACCTCAGTCGCATACTTTTGGTTGAGATAAAACAACATCCCGAAGCTTTACGAGTCACAGAATGCCCAAGAATATAATTATTAAGTGAGCCAAATCAGTCATGGTGAACTCTTTTTATGTATGAAGATAAAGTGATATCTGCTGTAACAGATAGAAGAAGATGCAGGTCAAACAATAATCATCAACATATAAGAAGGCAAGTAAGCAGTGTCTGTCCCCTGTCTGTAGATGAAGAGTGAAGAGTCACAGCGACTATGATGAAACCCAACCCGAGCAGCATAAGCCGCAAATCTCTGAAACCAGGCCAGAGGGGCCTGTTTAAGCCCATAAAGAGATCGCTGGAGAAGGCAAACATGATCTGGATGCTGCGGATCCCGGAAACCAGGAGGTTGGTGCATGTTTACTCGTCTTGAAACGATCCTTGTAAAAAGGTATATCCTTGACATCGTGCTGGTGACGTCCAATGTCTAGAAATGCTAGATGCGAGTACTGTCCGAAGTAGTAGCCGGTTTGAACAACCGGGACTAAATGTCTCTTCACATCAACAACCTGCAAGTTGAGTGCTACCATTTTACAACAAGACGAGCCTAATTCTGTGTAAGACTGAGGGTACCATCAGCGTTATATTATGCCAAAAAGCACATAGATCGAAACAATGTTCGCGTTCGGTGGCCGGAGGCATAGAATCAAGTATTATTTTTAATTAAAGTAGTTTATTCATCAAGATAGCCACTATACTTATTTGGTGTTACGTAAAGCAATGATAGGGGACTTTTTGGTAAATAGGTGCTATGGTTGACACGTGTAAGTTAAAATGGTGAGTGGGACGATTAGTACGACCTGGGGAAAGCGAGTGTCCATAGGGTGGAGTCGACGGTGGGATTATTGTGGTTGTGTGTAGGAATAGTTGTTTCAGTGGATGCGTTTAATGTGGGCTGGACATTTGGTGAGTGGGAAGTGGGCTAGACTCGTGTGTTTGGTGGGCCGGTTGGAGTGGGCTTCGTGGTGGACTGGGTGGAGCAGCAGTAGATGTTTTAGTGGTTGGTGGAAGTGGTGATGCAGAAGGTGAGTTTGGATTATGATGTGTTGATTGTATGATGTTTGGGCGAAGTGTCCTCAAAAATGTGTACGAGGGTGAGTCATGAGGAGGTCATAGATCCATATGGGAAACTGTCTCATCAATGTTAATTTGACGGGATAAGATGATTTTGTTCGGTGTGTTAAGTCTAGGCATCGATATCCGCGGTGATTTGTCGGATATCCCAGAAAAATTGCGGGTGTAGCTCGTGGTTTAAGTTTGTGATTTGTGTGAAGATGAGGATAACAAAGGCAACCAAAAACATGAAGATCCGCATAGTTCGGTGTTGTTTTAAAAAGGCGAATGTGAGGTATTTCATTATTGATGGCGATGGAGGGTAAGATGTTCAAGAGGTAGGCGGCCATGTGAAAAGCTTCAACCCAAAATGTAGGTGGCAGGGTGAGCTGGAAAAGTATAGTACGAATCATGTTGTTGATGTGTGTTTCATTCGTTCAGTTTTCCATTTTGATTGTGAAGTCTTGGACAGAGTAAACGAATGGAAATACATTGGTCACAAATGTTGGTGAAGGGCAGGTATTGTCAAAATCACCTCCTATGATACATTTTCAAAGATTTATGTCACATTATAATGGTCTTAACATAGCACTGAAAAGTAAGGTAAATTTGGACAACACATCCGACTTTGTGCCGGTAAAGGGTACTCCCATAAGTAATGTGAGAAATGATCAAGACCAATGACATATATATTTAATACCCAAAAACGCTAGTAAATAGGGAGATGTTCCATAAATCAGAATGGATAAATTCAAAGAAGCCTTAACAATAGTTTCTGAAGTGAGAAAGGAGCCTTTCGTGTTTGCCAAGCTGTCAAGCATGGCAAGAGCACGGAGGTCTGTGTCTTATTTACATGAAATTAATTTTAGAAACTAAAGAGTAACTTTCTTCCCGGATGACCAAGTCGTTGGTTGGCCACGTTTGCTGTCCCACCCAGAATAAGCTGAGGGTTACGACGGAGACGTGACTGGATAAAGGTCACCCGTGCTGTCACATCTGAGGAGAATTTGACGAGTCCAGAAATCCTTCACAGAAAAACCAAACTCGTCAAATTCAATTGTACATTTATTTTCACGAACGAATTGACGTACAAAAATTAAGTTTTTGACAATTATTGGGTTAATGAGAACATTATTTAAGTGAAGATGTACGGTTAGGAGTTGGTTGCGTGCTATGGGCCCGTGTTGGTGACGGATAATGATTTCCGTCCCAACTAAGAAACAGATGGATATATGCGAGAATTAAAATAGTACTAAGATTATTAACTAAAGAATAAGGTGAGATGACGCACCAGTATCCATGTTCCAATTTGAGTTAGCCGGATCCTGTAAGGTCAAAGTATTAAAAGCATGTGGCAGTTGTGTCTCTTGACTAGTCGAACCCGAGGAGGCAGATTGGTTTTGTACAACAGCCGAGTAGAGGGCCTGCTGGTGGCCATTGAACCCGAACGTGGGCTGGTGTGGTTGTGTTTGCTGAAATCCTGGAGGGGCATTGGGCCTTAAGCCCATTGTGTTGTTATGTTGAACTGGTTGCTGACCCTGCGAAATGGATAAGCCATACTGGACCAATAGGTTTTGTTAGGCCTGAATGAGGGATAAAAGGTGTTGTTGGTTGGCTGAATTAAGACCAGTGTGTCCAGGCCCTTGTTGCATGTGAGCGAGGTATATATGTTGAGTTGAGTTCGAGCCGTGGGTTGTTGGGGACCTTTTGGAGAGGCATGTATGAAACGGAAATTCGTCCCCCAGCGGCAATAACCTCGGCCAAAGTTGCGGCAGAGGTCTTGTTCTCATTACGGGCATCGCGATCACGATTGTTGCGGTTGTCTTGAATCCGTGGTTGGGATGTAGCAAGAAGCACTTGTGGTGAGCTTGATGTAGTGGAGGTAGAGAGTATCGGTTGCTTAGACCGGAGACGCATCTCCTCAGTCGTGACCATGGTGCGAACAGTTGCTAGGTCAGGAAAGGGATCTTTGTGAGCAATTATTTGAGCAAGGCTTCCGTATTTTTCACTTAGGCCGTTGATGGCATAGGTGACAATATCGTCATCATCCATGGTCGAGCCAAGGTCGGTAAAAAAGAGTGATAATGGAATCAATCTTGGAGAAGTATGCGTTGGTGTGTCGTCGCCCATTTGTATGACACGTAGTTCACCTTTTAAAGCAACGGTACATGTCCTTTTGTTTTCTTGGAAGATGGTTTCGATGGTGTCCCAGGCGGCTTTAGCCGAAGCAGGGTTGGTGCTGATCATCCTTTTCCGAAGCGTTGGAGAATAGGGTAAAAGGATCTTGGTTTACGATGGTGTCAGGCGTGTTCCATTCAGTGGTGGTGGATTCAGATGTGGACGTCGATCCATCGATGTGGTTTAGCACGTTAAAGTTGTTGTAGTGCCCTTTGAAAAAGTAACTCCATGTGGAGTAGTTCGATTCCTGAAGATCGAGTTTTTCGGGTACGAGACTATTGATGTTATGTACCGCGTAGAGTTTTTCAACCAAGGTAAGGGCAGGAGGGGGTGGTGGTGTATTCGAGTTTGTCATGACAGAATGATGAGTTCGTACTAAAACCATGTGAGTTTTAAAAATTTATACAAGTCATGGAACTATTATGACCATGACAGTTTTGAAAATGAATAAGTCATGTTAATAAAAATAAATATAAGTCATGAACGGATATGTTGGACGGTTATTTTATGTATGTTAACATGGAAGTTTTGTAATGATATTTTTTTGTCATAGGCTTGTTAGTAGTACCTATTTAAACTTCTAATGTGTACATTATGTTAAAAATGGCATTTTATTAAGCAAGCTTCTTCTTCATGACTTCTTATGAGCAGTTAATACGAGTATATATGTTCTTGAAGCTGAACATATATGTTTTAACTAATATTTGTTTTGGTTTGTTAGAGTTTGACGGGTTTTTTAGCGTGCAGATATGTTGTCTGAAAGCGGGCACATATGTTCTAATGAATTTGACGAAAAAGCTCAGCGTGCATATATGTTCTTGGAAGGGTGCACCTATGTTCTTGGAATGTCGTTCATATATTTTAAAGATTTTGATGAGAAACATGAAGCATGCATATATGTTCTTTGAAGAGTGCACCTATGTTTTTTGATGACATGCACATCTTTATTTAACAAGACACATTTGTATTTGAATTGTATTTTATTTTATATCAAATATTTGTATACTATTTATGTTTGGTTTGATTTAAATTTTAGAGTTTACATGTATATATTTATGTTTTTTGTCATAAATTTCAAAGATTAAAAAATATAATCCATAAACATATGTGCCATTACCATTTAAAAAAATAATTGGTTTGATGTCTAAACCAATCTAAGCAAGAAACATATGTAAATTTAAAATATTTATAAAAAAACATATATGCACCTTAATTTGTGAATAAATGTATACTGAAAAAAGTATAAAATTAAAAAAAATAGTTCTGAAAATCAGTAAAATTAAAAAAACGTTTTTAAATTAAAAACTACAAAAAGAAAAATTAAAATGTGTTTTGACTATTATACCCTTTTGAATTAAGAAAAACAATTAATAATACACTAAATTCCTATTGGTTCAAACAGGTTCTGTATAAAAAAGTGATTCTGTAAAGAACGGTCCTCTATATATGTGTGTGTGTATATATATTCATATATATATATATATATATATATATATATATATATATATATATAGGCTCCGGTTACATTGAGAAGATTTTTATTTTGAGAAGATTGAGAAATCTTCGTTTGAGCAAATTGATTCATATTTTTTGACTTGATTCACAAGTAAACATCATTTAATAGTGAATCGAATCTATAAATCATAAATCAATGCTAAAATTGATTTATAGTAATGATTCCTTAAATTTGTATAGAAGAATTAGTATTGTACTTATATCGCAAAATCAAGAGATTTTTTAACATTGATTAGTATTTTTTTTACACATTTTGGATTATAATCACATTAAAATGAGTTTTACGCTTGAAAAACTTGAATCAAAGTTAAAAATCTATCATTTTTGAAAACCTTCTCAATCTTCTCAAAATAAAAACTTTCTCAATCGATCCGGATTATATATGAGTTTCACGAGTAATGCTACAACCACATAAATTGTATAAAATAACTTCCACATAATGAGTTGGCATGACACTTTGGACCATTGTTCTTTCTTTCCTTACACTATCACTTTCTTTTATAACAAATCATT
>BQNB010044346.1:9647-44945 GCA_026074375.1 Tanacetum coccineum | reverse complement strand
GCAAGTTAATCATCCAACTCTCATTTTCTCTCTACCTTTCTCTCTCTAACTTCTCTCTAAATTTCTTCCATTTTATCTCATCTTATTTTTCTTGTTTCAATAATGAAGTGAAAGTGATATTGGGTTCCGACATTTGGTATCACTCGCCACGGGTGGGTTTAGTGTTGTTTTTTGTTGTGAGCTTATTTGAGCTTATTGTTGGTTTTGGCTTATTGTTTTCTTAAGCTTATTTTATTTTTCAAAATTTTGATTTTGGGCTGTTCAACCTGTACAACACAACAAAACAGTTTTCAACAAAAACAAAATTCGTTGTGTTAACAAAATTCGTTGTGTTGGGCCTACTACTTATTCTCATAACACGTTTTTTTTTGTTTTCTTTCTTTTTCATTTTTTTGTGTCTTTCTTACTTTTCTATTTTTGTCTTTCTGTGTGTTATATCAAGTTGGGTAAGAAAGAGGACCACCGATCTAGTAATTTTAAAAGAGCCGAACGAGTCATTTTACTATTGTAAACCGATCGAGACATTTACAAGAGTGATCGAGAATGATTGTAACGTTTCATCAAGGACCGAACTAGTCAAAACTCTTCATCAACCGAACGAGTTACGTTGTGAAAGAACCGAACGAGTGAAAACTTATAGAGCCGAACGAGTGAAACAACTCAAGGACCGAACGAGCAACATTCACTTGAGAGCCGAACGAGTAAAAATACAAAGAGGACCGAACGAGTCAAATACTTGTCCACCGAACGAGTTCTCGACAAGAGTGAGCCGAACGAGTGTGATTTTAAAAGAGCCGAACGAGTATAATTATACAAGAGCCGAACGAGTTTTTTTAACTAATTTTCGGTTTTTTGGTTTCGAGTGACGGTAAACGACGGGACTTGAGAATTATATCATCGTGTTCGTGTCGTCGTTTCGATCAACGTGGTATATTTATTTTCTACCGACGATAATCGTACAACTCCGCGGGATTAAATTTACACTCGTTACTTTTTTTTATAAGTTTCAATCGAAGAAGAGAAACTAAATTGGAGGGAAATTAATGCATTAATTATCAAGTTTGGAAAGTTGGCACATGCAGCCCCTCATCTTCAACATCATTTTCAAACTCACAAATCGTTAACAAAAGTTCAAGTTCTTCAACAACAACAACGATTTCACCAACAATAATTCTATTTTTACGGTTTTTCTTGATTTAGTAAAATCCCGCGAAATACTCTTGTATTTTCTCGGTTTAGTCAAGACTTGTAAAATCCCGTAAAATAGTTTTCCACAACAACAACAATCACTTTACCTGCTTAAGATCCTACAAATCATTTTCACTTCATAATTCTTAAAACATTCATCATGACAACTCCAATTGTAACTTCCACAACCGACAGTCAAATGCATAACAACATAATTGGCAGCGGTTCTCAAGGAACGTCCACCAATGCTTGCAACAGACGATATGCACATGGCGATCACGTTCTTACGAGTACATTGATGACAAGTCCAAATGGTGATGCCTTACTGAATGCAATTCTCATAGTCCTTACCACTTCAACCGATTGTCACAACACCACTGTTCCTGCAACAGAGAAATATCTCCTCCTAGTTCTTGAACAAACCAAACAGTCGAACCGTTATGAATATGAACTCCCTGAAAACAGAGCGCATTTTGAATCAGAGAAAAGAAAGCGATTCCATTTGTATTGACTGAATTGGAGATGAAATATACCAACTGTTGATGCATGTCAATTAGCTCAAGAAATAAGAAGCCATCGAAAGGTTACAACAAGGTGAATCACTCAATATTCAAGATGTCAAGACAAACTTATTTTGGGAGTTTGGTCAATTCACCTCTCACGATGGAGAAACAATTGAGTCTTACTACACAAGATTCTACAAGATGATGAATGAAATGATCAGAAACAATTTGACAGTTGCTACGATGCAAGTCAATGTTCAATTTCTTCAACAACTTCAACCAGAATGGTCAAGATTTGTCACAATTGTGAAGCAACAACACAAGTTGGATGAAGTTTCATACCATAAGCTCTTTGACATTCTGAAACAATACCAAAAGGAAGTTAATGAACTCCGTGCTGAAAGAATGGCCAAGAATGCTAACCCATTAGCACTTGTTGCTACTGCTCAAACACTTCAAGACCCTTATTACCAAACATCAAAATCTCACAAATCATATGCACCAACATCAAAAGCTTCACTTCCAACCAGATCTCATGCAACTACAAGACACAAAGGCAAAGAGATAGCCAAACCAATCACACCACCATCTGAGTCAGCTTCTGAAGAAGACAATGATCCTAAACAAGCTCAGAAGGATAAAGACATGCAGAAAAATTTGGCTCTCATTGCAAAGTACTTCAAGAAACTCTACAAACCTACCAACAACAACCTCAGAACTTCCTCAAACACCAGAAACAAGAATGTGGATACTACTCCAAGGTACAAGAATGACAATCAGACTGGACAGTTTGGGAATCAGAGGGCAGTGAATGTTGTTGGGGCTAGGGAAACTGTAGGTGGTCCAGTAGTGCAACAGTCTGGGATACAGTGTTTTAACTGCAAGGAATTTGGTCATTATGCTAAAGAATGCAGAAAGCCAAAATGGGTTAAAGACTCCACGTTCACAGGAAAAGATGATTTGTTGAGTAGAACAAGCTGAGAACAGGTGTTCAACTTCAAGCAAGCAATCTGACTGGCTAGCAAAAAAACCAATACAAGGATGAAGAGATTGATGAACAAGAGTTGGAAGCACATAAGTTAACAAGGCAAAGATTCAGGAGTTCCTAATGCAGACTCAGGCACAGACCCTGACCATTGGAACAGGTACAATACGATACTGACGATAGTTGTGTTGTGCCAATGACATACAACATTTTGACCAATCTGAATCCATTAGTAACACATGTGTAGTGGAAACGGGTGATAGTAATGTCATTCTGACTCACCGGATATGTGTGATAAGATAAATCAGATGACCAAAATGATGTAGAAAAATTGTTTGATGAAAAGCAAGTTTGCACTTCAATTTAATTTGCTAATTTAAAAACTTGATGTCGATAAAATAAAAAGATTCAAAAGCAATTAAAGAAAGCAAAAGCAACATGACTCAAGAGTTAACTAGTGCAAATCTAATTCCTTGCAAACTAGTAGAACCTCTAAGGGAATCAAGAATTTCAAGAGATTGGATCCATGGCTGCTTTTAAAGTACTCGAGACACAGTTTTAGATGTTCATCAAGTCACAGATTTATTTAAATGATGAATATGTTATAATGACACGCAAGTACTTTCTAGAATACACTCAACTCGAGATTCAAGAATTTCATGATACACTGATCCAACACATGGAATATGTTAAAAAGTCAATTGATAAAAGAGCACTGCATAAAAGAGATTATGACAGCAGGGTGAATGAAAGACAGATACAGACAACAGAGGGAAAGGTTGACACGAGTAATGCATTGGATGCTAGTTTGGTTGACACAGAAAGCAATGGGACATCATCAGGAGAGCAAGATACAAGCAGCAGATCAGGGAATGATGCACATGTTGATGATGCAGATATCAGACCCATATATAATGAAGAGCCAATGGCTAAGGTAAAATTGACTGCTGAATATAATGTATTTGCTACAGGACAACAACATACTAAGCAACCTGAATTCAATAATGAAGGAGAGGTTGACCAGAATGTTAAACAATGTCATGACATACGTACTTTACCTGCTCAATTAACTGATAACCACATAACTAAACTCTCATATCAATCTATCGAATCTGAAAATATTTGTCTCAAAAAGATTGTTGCCCAATTTCAAAAAGATTTTTTTAAAAATGGAAGCACATTGTGTTAATCTTGAACTTAAATATCAAAATCAAGCTTTAAAAGAAGGGCAACATGGTCAATTTCAAAAGCAAAAAGTAATGAAGCCAAGGTTAAACATGAGATAGATGTAATTGAAACAATAAACATCGAATTGGAATATAAAGTGGCTAAATTACTTAAGGAAAATGAGACTTTAAAAAAGCATTACAAAGAACTGTTTGATTCTATCAAGACAACGAGAGCTAAGACTAGAGAACGCACAACTTATTTGATTGCTCAAAATGCTGAGTTCAAAGCTCAACTTCAGGAAAAAGGATTTGCAATTGCAGCATTAAAAATGAGTTAAGAAAATTAAAAGGAAATAGTGTGAATACTAAGTTTGCAAAACCATCAATCTTGGGGAAACCAAACCACCGTCTTTACAACCACGTAGAAACCAATCAGTTGTTAGACAACCGACTGCGTTTAAGTCTGAACGACCTAGTCATTCAAACAAACGGGTTTTGCCTCCCAAGTCTATGTCAATAACGATTTTCAAAACCATTTCACACAACATTATTTGCCTAAGGAAAGAGAATCTGCTGTTGCAAAACCTCATCACATGATTGCACCTGCCATCTAGTGTATATCTCAAAATGAACATGGTTAATATTCACTCACCTAGAGGAAGCAACGACAAAGACACAAGACAGCTTCGGAATTCAGAACCTAGTGTGATGGCCACTGCTAAGAGTCACAAAAGCACAGCAAGGTGGAATCAAACCATAACCTAGAGCAATAACCTAAAGTCTAGGAATTGGCCTCATACTAAGAGTAGTTATGTCACGATAAAGACATGCCCATAACATGCACACTCCTAGAGGCAATTCTAGAAAGTTTATTTGACTCAAACATTTTGTTTGCTCAACATGTCAGAAATGTGTCTTTAATGCCAATCATGATTCTTGTGTAACAAAATTCCTGAATGAAGTCAACTCACGTGCTAAGGTTCCATCCGATAAGACAACAAAAAGATACATACCCGTAGAGCAAACAAGTATTGCAAAGAAAACCCGCAAAGACATATTCCCAAAAAGACACAGGTCCATCAATCAAAAAGACTTACGTTGTCCATAAGACAATAATACTCCTAGATCATCGTCTAGGTGGAAACCGACGGGTAAAATTTTCAAGACAGTTGGTCTTAAGTGGGTTCCTACTGGAAAGATATTCACCTCTAGCACAACCAAGGTTGACAGTGAACCCACAAATGGTTCAAATGACGATATCACTAACCAGTATGCATGCAAACAAACTCTGCTGTCCAGTGCAGGTACACTAACATACATGCAGTACATCTTTAAATCCTAACAAAAGGTAGGGACTCCGAGTTTTGATTGCTGAAATGTATCTGATATAATGAAAACAGGGCTTTTAAGGAATTTTCACTGATGCATAAGCAGAGACGTCCTGTTCACAACAGTGCAGGCCTCGCCCTCCACGACAAATGACTTCTGATCATAACAGTTCAGAACTCAGAATTCACGACCACAGCAATGAACGTCAATATTTTTCAAAGCAGTTCCAAAATTGTTCTCCTAGCAGACAAGACAACTACATCACGACAAGTAACGAATAGAAGTTGGAATTACTAATTCACACCATCACATAACAATGCTGAGGTCAACATGTAAATATTTTTTATAAAAAAAAATACAAAAATATAAAATTTCAAAAAGAAAATACAAAATCAAAAAATCAGAAAATGTTTCAAAAAATATTCTTCTCGACATGTCTCTTGGAATCGATAACATTTACGTACCTAGAAATGTTGATTAACTAATGCGCATCGCACGGGCGAGTAAATGAATTCGAACAGGAGTTTCAAATGTTTTCAAAACCATGTCATTTCCTGATTTTCTGATGTCTTATGTGCAACATATCAGTACGTGAAGACCCGGACCTTTCAAATAAAGGAAAGCATTATCTATAAAGATAAACTATCCTAACAACGAGAAAATCAACTTTTCTCGGTCTTGAGTTGTTCTTACAATACATTCAAAGTTTTTAGCTCAAGAAAAAGGATAGTGTACACATAAGTGCACTTACCCTTAGATTTAGAAGAGAAGTCTTCTAACCATGATGTTTTTTTCAAAATGATGACATAATTTTTCAAGAATTGTCTCACTGACTATTCATAATCCTCAAATTATGTGTTCAACACTCATCATTCAAGGGGGAGTTTTTCGAAAAAAACAACGTTTAATGTGTTTGGAAAATCATATCACAACCATTCATATTTATTCAAAACACCATTCCCAAAAAGTCTCTTAATAACAATAAAGAATACTGACAATTCAATAGAAAGATCGTTTAAAAGATGACTTAAGTGTTCGAACCTCCATTTTATATCGAATTACAACTTGTATCAATCGTTATTAGGTCAAACATAATGTAAAATGTGGGGGAGCAAGATGACACAGTTCAAATAATTCAAGCTAAGCTTCCAAGCATTTTCCCCATGCCTTTTCAAACAAATGTTAATCACACAGTAAATTCAATTGAAGTGACTTAGAATTTAAAATAAGGGGGAGAAATGAAAATTAAAATGTGATCTAAAAGACTCCAAACAGTGCTATTTGGAAACGTTTCAATGGTTCGATCTCATACCCTAGACATACTCTATTTTCGACGACGATTCTGAAGTCATAAGGTGGTAAGGTTAGGTATTTGTCCTATGATCCAACCAGAACTGGAGGGATCTACCCAAAGGACACACCATAAGATTTAAAAATAGCATTCCATAGGTAGGATTGGAGATGAATATGTATAAGGGAAGAATGCCGACTAAGATTGAGCTAACACTACGAGAAAACACCACCAGGTGTTAGTAATGACAGTCTTGGTAAGCATTTGAAGGGGTTGAAGAAATAAAAAAGAAATGTATGGATAAGGGTGAAAAGAAAGAAGCCCCCCCAACAACTTAGCAGAAACCGTGTCATACATATGCTGTCAGAATCAATGTTATTGCTGACATTGAAGAACGACATCAATGGACCCATGATGCAATGCGACAACCTTTCGCCCAGCCATTCGGTTTTCTCTCAAAGAAACTTGTCTCATTTGTCACGAAGATACGACACGACTTCGATTGCCTTTCTCACGACAATTCCTAGTTAGTTATATATTGATAGGTGATCAAGTCTCTCCAGCCTCTCGATTACTAAAACCAAACGCACTAATCGAGTCTAGAGCCAAGAGATCATCAAATATATCTCATCGGACACATCCATGACCTAACACTTGTCAAACATCACTAATTTCACAAGCTTTAACAAAATTCCTACGCATTGATCCTTGTGATTCTGCCGATAACATTCGAGTGTTAGCTCTTTAGTATTCACAATGACGAATGGAAATCCTTCTATGGTCCATCATCAAACACAACTGGGTCGGTAGTGACTTGTCGAGATTCTATATGAAGCAAGCTTGTGTCAACTGGAAAGAAGCATGGTGCGATTCAATTTGAATCAAACTTGTTCTAAGACATGAATTGACAAGCTTAATCAGAAAATAGTAACATCGATTCCTCTTACCGTGTTGTTCTACTTTGAGAGAGCCAGTTTTCCGGTAATAAAGAAACAAGCAAGCATGGTAAATCTAATACATCTGTGTTAGAAGACCCTATGCTTTTGAGCTGGAACCCTGTCAAGGAGCTACTGTGAATGCTACGCTGAACACCGAGTTATGGTAAATTAAACTTAAAAAACGTTCTTACAAACGGAGGTTAAATCTAACCAAATTCTGACGATGAACAAATCCAATATTTGTCCACCACTCTTTTATTGCTAACGTTTTATTTCAGGATAACATAAAGATGAGAGAATGGTGATGCCTCATTCCAGCAGAATCCGGATTCGTTACCACATCTCATAGCTCAAACTACAAAGACTTCTATAAGCATCAAGCTTCAAGAATCATGGAAAGCTCAAGAATTAAAGACAAAGACTTCCGCAACAAACTCTGATATTAAAGAAAACTCCTTAGAAATCAAGCTTCGAGGAGATTGTGGCAAGCTATTCAAGATGATACAAAGTATGAAGCATGTTGGTCAAGACACAACAAGAACGCAAGGTGGCAAAGACAATTCAAACGGAAGGATAACAGGATTTTAAAGATCACGGACGAAAAAGACAAAGTCAAAGAGCAAAAATAAAGGCTAAATATCAAAGATCACAAAGCATAAGGAACAAGGCCTACCAATGAATTCAAATAAAACCAAAGACCATACGATCTTAACAGACAAAGCACTCCATTGATCCCATGAAGGAGTTGTCCCAATGAACTCACTTCGGGGAGATTTGATAGCCCCTCAAAATATTGAGTCAAACAATGAAGTTTCATTCAATATATTCGTCTCGTTACTTAATTAATCTACATTGTAAATAGGCAGAAGGGTAAACGGCTTCTGTAAATGTAAGCTAAAATGTAAGTGTGAACTCCGGAGTATCTATAAGCCGGACAAGTCGAACAAAAAACTGCACACGTAGCTGGCACGCGGCTCTAATAAAAGCCCACAGACATACAGCATCGCCCCCATGAGCGGTAGTTAGTAATAATAAACCATTATACCTCAAGGAAAAGGTGTTTGATTCTACATTGGTTCATATTTTCTCATTTGCAGAAGAATTAACCAACACCACTCTCCATTTTCTCATCATTTATTTCTCTCTCGAAACTTCACTCTAACAACAATTCTTATTCTTCCTTATCTTTATTCTTCCATTTTTATCTATCCTTCTTATTTTTCTTGTTTTCAATAATTAAAGTGTAAGGTTGATAATTTGGTACCGACACGTAATGATCGCAAGAAAAAACAGGAAGACAAGCTCAGGCAGTATGAGAGTGCGAAGAGGAGTAGGGAGTAAAGGAAGCATAGCGAGTGAATGGATGTGCAGCGCTTGAGGGTTTACTATGCCACGTCATTGGTTTGATTTGCGCATGACGATCTGCACACAGATGGGGGGGGTTCTATTAGATTTGGTCAAAATGCGTATACACATCATCTCGGTAGATCATGAAGCGAATATGTGTGTCAATCTAGACTAAACACAAAACGAAACACAAGACATCTTTCATATTTGACAAGAACATTATGTTAGACCTGAATTCCACAAACATCTCTTTAAAGGAGTGCGATGCAGTATATATTGAGGGAAAGTATCTGCGAGTCTTGTCAGCGACAAGTATCGGAGAATCTGTGACATTAGCGAAGCGTCTCGCTGAGAAACACACATGCGTTGCAGAGCTCGAGAATGAAGGGGGGGGGGAGGGGGGAAAGGAAAAAGGGGGGAGGGGGGGAAAGGAGAAGGGGGGGGGGTGGGGGAAGAAAGGGGAAAGGGGGGGAAAAAAAAAAAAAAAGGAGGGGGGAGGGGGGGGGAGGAACATACAAGACAAGGTTAACATTTAGTTTTTTTCACAAATAATTAAGCTCAAGTGCAATGAGAGATAGGCATACAATCAATATATACAAGCAATGCAAACTAGAACGACTAATCATATAACATATCATACGAAAAATTCTGTTCGCCTTATGTTGAATATAACAATGTATACCAAGCTTGATTAGTGACTAAAATACTTTTAATTTCTATAAGGGGGTATCAATATTTAAAGGATACCAACCCAAATTGCCCGACTCAAAAGTTTTGAGTTTCTATGTTAATAGGAAATTTGAAATTTTGGACACTTTGTAGTATTTTGAAATTTCGACTCACTTAAACTTATACTCAGTACCTTTTACTTATTTTATTAGAAAGTATACTCAATTATCTTTGAAACGGTAGGTGGCACGACTCGTACAGATTTATGGTTAAGTTTTTACGACTTTTTGTAGTTGATCAAATTTTTGCAAAACATACTGTAGAACCGGCTGGCCGGTTCTGTTCCTTGAATGGAACCGGCTTGTTATCGAACAGAACCGCCAGTTTGAACGAATGAAAAACATAAAATAAGCACGTAGTAACAACACAAACACAAGCATGATTATAAAGTAAAGAGATGACGATATGTAAAAGAGAAAGCAAACTAAACACAATGATTTATAGTGGTTAAGTCACGGAGCACTCCCCACCCAACAGCACTCCCCGATACCCAACATGTGAGAGGTGTTACTTCACTAGATCAACAAACTCCATTCTCGAGGAGAAACCTTAAAAACTAACGAAGCTTTACACTTTATCCGATAGCTAAGCGACATACGAGTCCCTATCACCGGAAGAACCAACCCATCGTCGCTTACACTTTATCCGGTACAAAGCTAAATACCGGGTTCTTACACAAAGGGTAGAACCAACCCAACATCCCTTTCAACACAAGAATACAACCTATATTTTAACCCGCTAGAAATAACCCATATAACCTCTACATATTACATGGTGTTTGATTGATAAATGCAAATGAATGAATGATGATCTAAACAAACTTTCATTGATGGGAAGTCTTCAAAAAGATGAATAACATGAGATCTCTAGTCTTGTAGATCTTCTTATGTATATGCTTGGTGATGGATGAAAATGGCAAAGACTCTTGCTTTGGTGGATATAGATGGCAAGATCTCGATGCTTGATTCGGTGAATCATTTCGGGTGTATGCTTACAACAAAATGAGAGTTAGATGCATTATGATCATGGGGTTTTATGGATGCATTATTACATATCTATATGTGTGAAAAATGGTAGAGAAAGTGTTAAAAGTGATGAAAAAACTGATTGAAAATGGTCCTTTATTTATAGGAAAAAAATGAACAGAACCGGCGACACTGTAGCAAATGGAACCGCTTGTAAATCAATGGACCGGCGACGCTCCTAATGGAACCGCTAACTTTCATCCGAATCAAAAAAGTTCTTTTGTAATCCTTTGAGAGATATGGCTAGATTTGGAAAGATTAATGTTTGTGACAATACATAAAGTTCAACGATATTTAGATGTCATGCATGACTAGTAAATCCCGGGACTGCGGTACTTGTGGCGTGATCTTCCTATGAAACGTGAAATAAACGCCTTAAACTATAGTATAGTGTGGTAGACCAAGCCTGTGATCTAAACCATGTATGTAACCTAAAATGTCTAGTTGAGTGCTTGTCCATAATAAAATGTATGTTACTCAAGTAATGAGGAATATGTGATGCATATCTATAAAATTACTTGAAAGTGAAAAATGTAAATGAGGTTTTGAACAAAATGCAAGATTCTCAAACATGAACGAACCTATGTTATACATACGAGGACTCGAGAGGTGGAGATGTGTTGAGATTGTACTATTGAGACAAAATATTATACAGTAACTGTACAGTTGACGTTCAGTATCACAAGTTTAATTTTGTCATTATCAAAACAAACGAGAATGTGTAGATTAAATACCGTAATATCTGCACTAACATATATAAAATATAAATAATATATATATATATAAATATATATAATATATGTATAATGTACATATATACATACATATACATATAATATATAAAATATATATATATATATATATAGTATAAATATATAATATATAGAAATATACTATATATATATATATATATCTATATATATAATATATATATTCTCCACATATGTATAAATATTATATCGTATAATCCATGAACACGACACAACCTATTAATCTCAACAATTGCATTTTTGTTCTAAAATTGACCGGTTTTCTAGTCCTTGATCGATACTTAAAAAATGCTAAATAAAACCACAACCGCCATCCAAAAACCCTCTAATCGACCTCCTCATGCCATCCTCGCGCCACACAGATAGCTAGCCTACAACCAGAGTCTTTCCCACAATATGATGTGTGCAACTTCAAGGTCTAACTGCTTTATAATAAACAACGTAGTTGTATTGCATATCTAGAGAGTGACTCACTGTAAACCTTGTATGTCATATGCCTGGACGAGCAAGATGCTGCGAAGTATTGGTATAGTAACAGACCTAGGTGCCGAAACATCACACTTTGAGTTACATTAACACCACAAAATATTCTACACTTGTTCTACTGTAAAATACAACTACATTTATCTATGTTAAACTAGAGACTACTCAGTCTGTCTATATTTCGACGAGAGTTTATCAATCACTAAAAACGCGAGGTTGACTTTGGTTTATAGTCCAACTCACAGACATTTACAACAGCAAGAACAACAATATATTTAATCTAGTTGTCCTCATGAAACACTAGCTCACATACATCATACTTTATATCTATTGTTTACAACTCACCATACTCTTGCTAGATAGAATCCATTAATTCGTACGAAATAGAATATATACTATGATCACAGCACTTAACTACTTATACATATTATGGTCAACATTCAGACGCCATACAATCTCCTGTTTAACACATACATATGAGGATCTACTTGGCGTAACGTATGTTCATACCTAGATACAGATCAAGCGACAACACACAAAATGCATCAACTTATTGGGAGAATCTAAGTTGTTTTGCGTCGACGCACACAAGGGGGTGTGGACTCGCGTTGGGGGGGGGAGAGGAGGGGGTTAACTGTGGTTCATGACATTATTATCTCAAAACCACTATATTAGAGCATAAAAAAGAAAATAACACACACAACTAATCATAAAAAAAAAAAGAAAAATAAAAAAAAAAATAAAAAAAATCTAAGCAAATGTCATTACACACAGTTTCCAAACTTCGACAAGCATATAAAACACACACACTATAAGGAGCGAGGTTATCAAGACACAACATTCTCTACACCTCATCTCAAGCACGTAATCTAACACAGCATACACGTTCTCTAACCATAATCTTCTTCAGAGGGCGAATATCTTCAGGTTACATTCACTTTAGATATCTCTCTGCGCCTCATTTTCTGACACGTAAATATGATAGATCCTCCTCCCCCCCCACACAGACAACAGATGATTCTCTACGAATTAAGAGACATAACGTACGAATACAGAGCTAAACAGCATAATATCATGGTAAAGAAAGAGTGTTTTAGATCTATAACTAGAAAAATAACAATGAACTTGAATAATGCATAAAGAAATAGCATAATGAACAAAGTTATTTTGACAAGGATTTTCATTATATTATTTGCACTACTATCACAAACGATTGGCAATCAGACTAAGCGATGAGATCAGAGATAGCTATAGAACATCACTACCTCATATCTATTTAGCGCATAGTTTGAAGTAACAGGCTATTAGCAAGTAAGTTCCAGGCGATCATGCGCGAATACGCGTTAGATACATTGCAGGACGTCAAGCATAGCTCACATTCCTAGGCGATCGTTTGAGCAGGTTTATATGAAAACACTTCACACGCTTGGGGGGTGGAGGTAGGAGTATTCGTCATGACGAGCGACGCCCTTTTCTTGTATCGCTCTGCTATTATCTACGCGATTCTCAATAAAAATCAGAGGATCCTACTATGAGTGCGCTACATCTTCACTACAATAGAACACACAACACAGACTTACAAAGGAAGTTAACATAAAGATATAAACAAGTAAATCTTTTAAACATTAAGAAATATCTTTTGTTATCTTTATCTTCTTAAGGAGATCTTCATCTTTTGATATCTTTGACCAAATCTTCCATAATTCTCCACCAGCTTGTAGAATTCCAATCTGCTAGATTTAGTCCTTATGTTTCATTCTTTTATTTATTTTGTCTCATCAAATCTAGAATCCCAACAATCTTCCCCTATTTGATGATGACAAAACAAACAAAGTCGTGTACGAACTTCATCATAAAGCCAAAGCTTCCCCTGAAGTTGAGATGTAATCATCTCCCTAAATGAAACAAAACTTCCCCTTAAGTAGATTTCCTTTGTACCATGCCATGTCACCACACATAATAAGCTGCAAATCCTATCTCTGTAATCTTCTTCCCCTTTTTGTCATAATCCAATAGGGGTCTTGTAAAGATAAGCAACTTGAATCTTTACAACTACAAATCATATATCACACTACTAATCCAGCCTTCTAATGTCTCAAATTACCCTCCATGACGCATAATAAGAATAATGAATTTAAGACAATAGAAACTTAAACTAGCAGTAGTAATAAACAACTAGCAGTAGTAATGAAACCTTCACCCTCAGTGTGCATGAACAAAACCTGATGGTTAAATACATTTTGGCAATAATGCTTCCATGAAACCCAAATGTAACCACCTCTTGAATCTTCAATCTGTAGCTCTATGTAATGAATCACTGATGAAGAGAAAAACTAAAGTATAACCAACTTGATACTGAAGCTACGGAACTTGAATCTCCAACCACTTATGATATCTTGTATCGTCTTACAACTATCCCAGTGACATCTATAAACAAGACTAAAATATAAGTAGATCAAAACCTCTTGACAAAATCCTCATCTTCTATGAGACACATAACTAAAGTGATAGCAAATGTGAGCATTGAGTACCATAAGTTTGTAGATCACACACCTTTGCTAGATTCGTCAAGTCTTTGTCACATCGTTTCTAAGCACGAACAAGTTATCTTCAAAGTGTAACACCCACTTTAAGATATGATAAGAACATGCATCCAAAAAACTCCACTTCAACTTCAAATAGGTGATAAACAATGTTCTTCGTAACCAATTAATCCAATAAATACAAGCCTTTAAAATGTTTAAGAACATATAAACCAAATCCAAAAACCAAACAGTAAACGCCAAAAACAAACTTGTGTTTTTGTTTTGTCCGACATCCATCATGTGTGTGTCATCCGATATCTATCAAAGCTAGCAGTATAAACCAAATAGCCCGAGTAGCATAAACTGCTTAAAAATACTCTAGCAGTACAAACTATTCAAGCAGCAGTACTAATGATAAACTGACAGTATTAACTCATCTTCCTGGCAGTAGTAATTTGTAACGGGCAGCATTAAGTCTGTTTAAGCCAAGAGTAGCTGTCTACACACACACAAACCTGAACTCCCACCTGCGGTCTAACGATTAAAGTCCACTAGGCAGAAACACATAATGCATAACTAACAGTACTCAAACCAAGACACAGTAGTAACTAACGAGAGAGATTTTTTTTTTATCCAATACAAGAACAGTATTCAAATTGTTGAAACATATACAACATGACAAGTACTAAATCATAGTGAGTCATACACAACAGACAGTCCGTGCAAGCGAAACACAAAAGCAAGCAAGTACTAACACATAGTACAAACGACAGTATTAACGAGTACCTTGGCAGTATTAATTTAAGAACGACAGTAGTAGCTTACTTCCTTGACAGACCTTGTGAACGAGTAACCAGTAGCATAAAGCAACCACGATTGCATCTTCTCATTGATATTATACTCGTCACCAACAGTAGTAAGGATTTTTTTAAGTATCCAGACGACACTTTTTTAAGTGTCACAAACTGTGCGCAAACAGTCACTAAACGGCTAACTCCCTTCCTCCCATAGCATATAGTGTACACATAAGCTGCACAAAATCATATGCTCAAAACGTCACTATTTGAGCAGTATTAACACTATATAGAGCAATATTAACTTTTAAGATTAGCAGTATAAACACAATAACTCAGCCATCAACCTTCTAGCAAAACCCTGTCGTCCACATGCTGTACCTACGCTCTATATCTTCTAAAGCGACTCCATAATCAACCTCTTGCTGTACAAAATCAAAAAATAATAGCCATAAATCGTTTAAGAACATTTAAAATCAAAACCAAAAACTTCCTTCCTGTGTGTGTTGTCCGATATCTTTACTCAGTCGAGAACCAAATCATTGCCTTGTCTGATATCAGACAAGCCTAGCAGTATAAACTTATTCGAACATTATTAAGTATCAACTGACAATACTAACCTCTTTAATCTCAAGCAGTATTAATGAGCAGTTCTAATCGTGGCAGTACTAACCAATATCAAGCAGTAGAAATACCTTAAACCCAAATAGCACTAATTGTTTCTGATGTTAATAGTATTCACTAAACCTGCTAGTAGTATTAACTTTATGACCATGTCGCGAATTATAACCATAAACCAAGACGAGTGTACATTAAATCCATAACCACCATCATCATAATCAAATCATGCGTCCAAGACCAAAAAAAAATTAACAATAGAAAATGATTATTCATACCAAACTGGTTGTTTTGAAGCAACTCTTCTTCTTGAATCTCAGCAGCAGACTTGAATTCATGTAACATAAATTTGAAACCTTGTAAATTCTAGATATCACGAGCCACCAGGCTCTGATACCAATTGTGAGGAATCGTTTAAGCCATCTAGGATATGTTTTACAAATAACATTAATATGATGCAGCGGAATATAAAGAACAAAATGTTATTTAACAAGGTTATTCTATTCATACGTTTCCAACCAAGCCCCAATTATATTTGATCAGAATATAACGGTTACAAATAATCTGTAACAGGGATCAAGGAAAACCTTGATTACCTTGAGTCTACACCACACAACTAGACGTCTACATATTCTTTGTGTACACACACACACTTTTTTGGATGCTAAAACTATGTGTCTATGATCTCTTTATATAGAGAGATCATGACTTACAAAGAAAGTTAACATAAAGATATAAACAAGTAAATCTTTTAAACAATAAGCAATATCTTCTGTTATCTTTATATTCTTAAGGAGATCTTTCAGAATCTTCATCTTTTGTTATCTTTGACCAAATCTTCCATAATTCTCCACCAGCTTGTAGAATTCATTAATGACGATTTTGATCCTTTTGTTTCATTCTTTTATTTATTTTGTCTCATCAAATCTAGAATCCTAACAGCTTGTTACCTAGGGTTTGACGAATTCCTCAACTGGTTGTTGGTAGTAGTATAGCGAGATGTGACGACAGCTGATAGGAATGACATCATATGGTTAATAGCATCAATGGGGTCATCATTTTGCTTAAACACCAGAACAGTTAAACCTAAGTCTAGTGGGGGAAATTCAGGTTGTTGTTGTTGGTTAACTGTGGGAGCATATTTAATTTGAGGGATGGATGATGGTGGAGCATAAATGTTGTGGTTCACTGATGATTGATAATCATTAGATGGATAAGTGATTGAAAGAGGTATTGATGATTGATTGTTTGAGTATTGTTGAGACTGATAAGGTGATCCATACTGTAGAGACTGATATAGTGAAACTTTTGGTTAAAATTAAGAGTTTGGTATGAGTTTTGATGAGTTTGATAAGGAGACTGGGTCATCTGATGGGTTACAACCAAAGCAAGTGGATCTGAGTTTCGTTCATGTATTAAACAAACTTCATTTGCATGAAACTCGTGTTGTCCCAAATAAGCATGAAGCTGATCAATATTAGTTGTGTGCAAATCCTGAACCAGTTTGACATCGGTCACAAATTTGCTCCACTCAGGAGGAACAATATTCAAAAACTTGGTGTTCACTTGAAATTGTTCAAGTTTCACATTGTAGATGTTCATGTCATTGAGTAGCAGTGAAAATCTCAAGTAGAAATCATGTAGTGTTTCCCCCTTCTTATAAGCAAACTTATCGAATTCATCATAAAGCTTACACTTTCTTTTTTGTTTCGTCAATGAAGTTCCATGCATGAGAAGTTGAATTCTTTCCCAAAGTTCCTTGGCGATTCGATGATTGCTAACAAGTGCATAAAACTTTGGTGGTAATCCTTGGAGAATGATATTTGTTTCCTTGACATCACAATCAGCTTGAATTGCTTTCGTTGCAGATAATTTAGAATATTTCTTAGGAGTACTTGTATATGTAATTGACTCTTGGGAGTCCCAAGGTAGTTGATATATTAATTAATAAACATGTGTGATTTTTGGTTTGAATTATGAAGGTCATTAAGTTAAGGTTTTGAGTGCGATAAGTCACACTAAAATTCTGCTGTTTGGCACGAATAGTGACTAGCTAGTATACTTGTTAGTAAAGTGGTTTAAGTTGGGTATGGAGTCAAGGTGACCCATGGGGGTTAATAAAACATCTTAGACGTCCATCATATGAATGTTACATGTACATTAAGCTTTCGGCTTAATAGCGTTTAACACGAATTCTTTTGTTGTATAGATTGTGTTAACTATTTGTGAAGTTTTGTTGGAAGCTTTTGAGGGCTAGGCAAAGGTGAGTTTCATAGCCCCTTTTTCTTGTGTTTTATTAGGGTGAAAATGATGCTATGTGTTAAACTGTTTTAATTGCTGTGATTATTTGCTACGTGTTATTGCTTCGTGAATAGTTCGGTTGGGAGTGGTCTTTACTACTCAACTCAAACCAACTGAAGGGTTGAAATAATACTCAATGATGTGTGGTCCAGGCCTAAGTATAAGTTCCAGCTGGTAGACTTTTAGGTGCGTAAGTGACATATGGATCGGGGGTAACGTTCCTACCTAGTTGTTGAAATGGATCGGGGGTAACGTTCCTACCCAATTGTTGAAATGGATCGGGGGTAACGTTCCTACCCAGTTGTTGAAATGGATCGGGGGTAACGTTCCTACCCAGTATGTGGATTGCATGTTAGCATAAGTTCATATTTTGCATAATTGTCCTATATTGTTTTGATAATCACAGTAATTGGATTTAAAAGATTGATTTGTGTGTCTTAAACCTATGACTCTCACCAACCATTGTGTTGACGTTTTAAGCATCATTTTCAGGTGTGAAGTCATGAGGATTCTTAAGATAGTGAGAAGTGGCTAGAAAGAGACCTTAAGATGATCTTGAAGTTTATATGTGGATGTTTAGCATTGTATGGATATATGTTGCATGTCTCTTATTGACGAGAACTTCCTTTTCATCAATAAAGACGCCTTTTATGTTTTGCCTAGTTATGGGTATTGTTATGACACTTTGTGTCTATACTTTACTTTATTGTATGCATTTTAGTATTCTCTATATAGACGCCATTGTGTTGTGATGATATCCATTCTCGTTATGCCTCGCGTTTCCGCCTTGGCGGGGTGTGACAGATTGGTATCAGAGCCTATGGTTATAGAGAACTAGGTGGTTGAGCCTAGACTATAGCTTAAGGGTCCCTCATATAGTTGCATTTTAGGGCATAAGTGTTTGTGTACGTATATACCGTATGTTCTCGCTACTTTAAAGCTTTGAAATTCTTCCTATTTTGAATTACTACTATATAATATGAAATATATACTTTTTCATTATGGGGATCTAATAGTATATACCCCTTTGTTATTATTTTAGTCATGTCTTCCCCTACCCCTAGGAGGTATCTATTGGGAGATTGTTAACCTCAATGGACCCGCAGAGTTGTGTGACTTGTGAGAGAGAAAAGTCAAAACCAAAGCGAGGCCCACTTAAGTTGATTGTTCGTTTTCTACCGCGATGCGTTACTATATCGAGATAGCTTTTATATTTTGGTCACAATGATTGACTTCTGTTTTCGTTTGGTCAATTGGGATTTTATGGTTCGTTAGATGGATTATCATGTTTGAGTTATGTTGGATTATTTATTATTGTGTATATGGTAGTGTGTGTTATCATTGCGATGTGTGGTTTGGAGTAAGTACACATGGCAAAAGGTAACAATTATAATTATGGTTGCGAACATAATTATAAAGGTGTCACACACGTAGACTTGTGACTTTGATTGCATTGATCATTGTTGCTTGTATGTATTACATAAGGATGTAAGGATGGATAGCTATGTGGATAGTAGTGTAGATGTGATGTGAGATCCTGTTGAGGATGGTTGTATGGTTAGAAAATTCTTCTCTTAACCCTTGGAGCGATTATAAAGGATCGAGTTGAGTAGATGGTGAGGTTTCCTTTCATCTATCGGTTGTGGATACATGGTACCTGTGGGTATTGTCATTGCGATCTTATTGTTGGTCTCGTTAGCTTTTGTTTTGTTGAGGGATATCAACGCTCGTGTTGGTATTTTTAGTTGTCATCAGAGAAACTAGTGCTCTATGTTTCGTTAGGTGTTTTGATAAACTGGTTCTTTGTCTTAAGGTGCGTTACTTTTTGGTTTGGTTCTATGACCGTGTATGAGAGTTCTTATTGGTTGTTTGTTTTGCAAGAATTATGTCGTGTTTGTTTTCAACTAACAATTAAACATTTTTGTATTGAATCCTAAGGTATTTGGGAGTCTATGTTTTCTATCAGGATGTCATTTGTTGCGAGTCATAAATTCCTTTTCAAAGTATTTTGTTGTAGTCGATATCATTATCGTTTAGTGTTAAAAAAACTTCTTCGAAAAAATAAATTATATAAATAAAATGCGACACATTTGTTTTAACCATCTTTTGATTTCTTTTATAAAATCATAATTAAAATAATTTTATGAAAATTTTATTTAAATTTATTTTTACACTTAAAATTATTGACATTATTAACTAAAGTGATTCTATTGTTTTAAAATGATTGGTATAAGGTTATGAGGAAAAGTTTCCTTGGGTAAAAAGTCAGTTTTGGAACAAAGGTTCTTAATCTTTTAATTTAAAATTATATATAACAAAAAATAATAAATTGTTGGTCGTGGTACGTGGTAATATTCATTGGGTGTTTCTAGCATCGTTGATGCGTTTATTAGGTCTGAGGTCTGTTCGTTATGTCGATGTTTATATTCGGTTGTTTTTTCTTTTAGGATTGTGTGATTTTTGGGTCCATACCAATTGGTGCATGTGAAGTTTGTTGTTTTTTCATGGCGTGGTTCTAGAGTTGATGGTAAGTCATATCTTTAGAGTGGTGTGATTGATGGTAGCGAAGCGAATAGAATTATTTGCGATTCCAAGTTAGAATTTGAGAATTCTCGTTTTACTTAGTACCTCTTAGTTATGGGAGCGTTGATGTAGCCGTATGAGAGAATTGGTTGTTGAGGCATAAGGCTGGGATGGCATGCCACAAGAAGGTAGTTAAAATACCTTAGTGAGCTAAAAATTGTTTAAGGTTCGTGAGGAAACGAACTAAAGAGGATGCGAGGTCTCATAGGAGTACCAAAGCATATGAGTCAAAATTTAGTGATACTTTAGTAGTATGTGAGCTTCTCGAAGAGTTTCTCAGGATTTAGTGGGTTTTACCCCTCGTCGTAGAATAGGATTTCGTATGGAATTAGTACAAGGAGCGACGCCGATATGCGAAGGCTCGTGTCGTTTGACGTCTTTAGAAAGGCAAGAGGTCTGGAATGATTGCAGGAGTTGCAAGGTGAGGATTAGTTTGAATGGTAACTTGTTGTGGGAAGTGTCTGTATTGCTTGGTAGGAAGAAAGGTGGGTAGTTTGGAATGTGCATAGATTATCTTGAGAAGAGTGAGATAGAAAATTCGTATGTGATGTCACCAATGGAGAGTGCACGGGGATGACGTAGCTAAGGCTGTTTTTAGGTTGCGTAATGGACACGTTGAAGTTTACGGCTATGCCTTTTGGGTTAACCAATGCACCAGCGGTTTTCATGGAGTTAATGAGCCGGGTGTGCATAGCCGTATATAGACAAGCTAGATAACGTATATATACCGACGATATTTTAAACCGACCCGAAGTCTAAAGAGGAGTACGAGTCACACGTGAAGATGATCGTGGAGTCACTGAAGGAAGAGAAGATGTACGTGAAGTTTTCCAACAACGTAGAAGCGGAGCAAAGAGGAAGCTATCTAAATGTGGAAGGAATCAAATGGGTAATGAGCCGATCTTGGCATTGCCGGAAGGAGCAGACGATTTCGTAGTATATTATGACGCGCGAAGCAAGGATTTGGAAGCAGGCTTGGAAAAGGGAGAAGGTGATTGTTTGTACGTCGCGACAACTGAAGGTTCTTATAAAGGATTGCATGGCTAACGTGGTAGGTTTTGCCTTATAATGCTAGAGGCATTAAGTGAACGAGACATGGAGAGTAATCTATACGGATCATGAATGTCTCCAACACACTTTCAATCGGAAGGATTGAACATGAGGCAAAGATGATGGATGGATGTTATTTAGTGAGTTTAATTTCGAGGCCAAGTACCATCTGGGAAACGCAAATGTAGATGTTACCGTGGAATAGGAAGAAGGAGTGAAAACCAAGAATGAGTTCGAGCTAGATTTACGACAATCCGATCTAGGTTTGAGAAAAGGATGTTGGTGGTATAAGATAAGAGGTCCAAAGCAAAGAACGCGTCAACATAATATGTTGCGTGGCTTGGACCAACGAGTGTGAAAAGATATGAGGGTGGTTCATATTGGTTAGACAAGGTTCAGACCTCCATTTGGAGAGATGTAAAGACCTTGGCTATTGAAGAGGTGTATACGACAAATATTGATCCTCCTGGAGGGATACGATAGTTGTGTGGGTTTAAGGTTATAATGATGTTGAGTATTCGGGGTCTTCAAGATTGTTGCTACAACCGGAGTTACCCAAGTAGAAGTGGGAAAAGATAACTATGCATGTTATTGCTAAGTTACCAAGTTTGAGTAGTGATACGATGCAATTTGGGTGTAGTCAATGGACTGACTAAGTCACCACATTTCTAGCTATGCTTAGGACGTGTATAGTGGATATTAGAGGTAGTTGGGATACTTATCTATTCGTGAGATGAGTTTTTCCCTAAGGTGGGGATTATCATTCGAGTATGGATGTGCTTCATTTGAAACATAGTATAGAAATGAATGTAGGTTACCGTTTTATGGGCCATAACTGGAGAGAGTGAGTTGAATGGATCGAATTTGGTGCAAGAAACAACCAACAAGATAGTGGTAATACGAGAAAGGCTTGAGGCAGCCAAATTGTCAAAAAAGTTAGCTTGGTAGTAGTGGGAAACTTTTGAATTAATGCAGGTAGGTTATGGGTGGTTGAAGGTCTCACCTTGGAGAGGTAGTACGTTTGGAAAGAAAGACAAGTTAGAACCGAGTTATGTAGGACCATTTGAGATCCTTGGATGGATTGGGCCTATAGTTCGGTTGAGAATTTTTGTCTTATAAATTGAGTATCCACACTTGTTCGTTGAGCAAGGAATCATTGGGAGTTTTAGTTGAAGTTGGGTACGTAAGGTTTCTTGTAGACCTTAGTATGCCCTTAGATGTGTTTGTGATTTTGGATTAAAGTTATTTTATGAATAAACTCGAAGTCGAGCCGATTCTTTAAAAACGTTGGGCTTTGTAACAACTTATAACTTGGTTTCAAGACAGTTCTTGTTTGATGAGTTGCGAGACCGGGTTGTAAATGACGTTGTTACACAACTTAAGGTTTTTAACGAGTTTCCTTGATGACGGGCGAGGTTCAGGTAGACGGATGTTTCTTTTCGTGTGGAGTTGTTGTGTTTCTAATTGCACCCTTGCGAGGGTAAGCAAAGTCATTAGCAGTTGGATTCTGATTGTAGAAGTTGGATGTGATTATGGTTGACAAGACTCTTTGTTTTGTCAAGGAACCGTTAAGTTTGTGGACCTAGAGGTCATGAGTTAAAGCATAATATGATAGTATTAGCGAAAGTTCGTGGGGATTCGAAGCGTGGTCCTGAGTTTACTTGGGAACGCAAGGATCAAATGAGGTCTAAGTGTCCTCAGTTGTTTGTCGATAGTGCTAATGCCTCGAGTAGTTAAATCTCGGGACGAGATTTTCTCAAGGTGGGGATAATGTAACAACCATGACTTGAGCAGGTTAGTCAAACCGTTAGTGTTGACTATTGTGTCTGTTGCAATGTATGGTTATATGATTTTATGTGATTTTATGCGGTTTTGTTCGTTTATGTGAGTTATTGGTAATCAATCTATTGAGTGTGGCCATCTCAATGAGATTAGATTGATGGTTGAATTGGTTGAGTTCATTTCGTTTATTTTTAATGACAAGGAAATTATTATTGAGATTTGAGCATTTTCGTGTTAAGTGTGTAAGTATAAGTACGTATATGTATTTTCGTGTTAGTAATTTAAGATAAATTTTGACTTTAGAAGTTTAGTTGAGAAAATATAAAATTTTTATTTTTGGAAAGTTAGGTTGGAAATGAAAAATTATTTTTAGAAAGGTAGGAAACTGCCTTTATGCAAAAAGGTTTAGCCAAATAAGTAAAAAAAAAATTACAAAATCTTAAGGTTATATTTGTAAATATCTAATAAAAAAAATAAAAAATTAAATTAATTTTTTTTTATTGGATGAATAGTGTTCCGAATTTTAAAAGAAAAAAAAGGAAAAAGAAATAAAATACTAATCCTGATCTAATAACTAGTTAGAGTTAGTTTAGGACTCTCCTAGATGCCTATAAATACAAGATTAAAATCCCTAACCCTCTCCATTCATAAAATTCTACCGGTCATAAAAGGAGGAAGCAAGGAACGAAATTTTTTTTGGTTTGATCTTAAGGTACGATTCGATTTGTTAATTCTAGCTCGTTTATTTTACTAGTAACTTAGTTATGATGGATTAAGGTTTAAATTTAGTTTTATAAATTAGGGTATTTAATTTCCAGAAAGTTTATGATATTATGATGTTAGCTTAATCATTAGATTAATTAGATTAGCGATATGAGCATGCGTTAGGGCTTAGATCACTCGAATTAGGTGTTTAATTCACTGCAGAAAGTTAGGCCATTTTGTAACGAGCATAACTCAGTCATAAAAGATCAAATAAATAATTTACAACATACTGGAGATAACCTCAGAGAGTCTACTTTTCTATAAAAGTAAGAATTAAAAGTGAGTGGAAGGTATTTAAATAATTCAAACAAGATTCGTTGTCAAGGCTGAGTTTTTAGGTTAGATTTAGGTCAAGTTGTGTGAGGTGAAAACCCTATTTAAAATTTGAATTAGACTTAGACCTTATACAGTAGTTAAGTAATATGTGTCTGTTAAAGATACACCAAAGGAAATTAATTAATTCGAAGTCTAAGTATGATTTTTAAGTCTAAACGTTTTAGTGCACAATGAGACCCGAATTGGGACTATTTTGGAGTTTGATTTTCTTAGGAGTATTTGTGTATATAATTGACTCTTGGGAGTCCCAATGTAGTTGATATATTCATTAATAAACATGTGTGATTTTTGGTTTGAATTATGAAGGTCATTAAGTTAAGGTTTTGAGTGCGATAAGTCACACTAAAATTCTGCAGTTTGGCACGAATAGTGACTAGCTAGTATACTTGTTAGTAAAGTGGTTTAAGTTGGGTATGGAGTCAAGGTGACCCCTGGGGGTTAATAAAACATCTTAGACGTCCATCATATGAATGTTACATGTACATTAAGCTTTCGACTTAATAGCGTGTAACACGAATTCTTTTGTTGTATAGATTGTGTTAATTATTTGTGAAGTTTTGTTGGAAGCTTTTGAGGGCTAGGCAAAGGTGAGTTTCATAGCCCTTTTTTCTTGTGTTTTATTGGGTGAAAATGATGTTATGTGTTAAACTGTTTTAATTGCTGTGATTATTTGCTACGTGTTATTGCTTCGTGAATAGTTCGGTTGGGAGTGGTCTTTACTACTCAACTCAAACCAACTGAAGGGTTGAAATAATACCTACTGATTTGTGTGGAAAGGCTCCATGGCTTAGTGATCAATTGGAGTAGTTTGTGATGTGATTAGTTCGGTTGGGAGTGGTCTTTACTACTCAATCAAATCCAACTGAAGGGTTGAAATAATACTCAATGATGTGTGGTCCAGGCCTAAGTATAAGTTCCAGCTGGTAGACTTTTAGGTGCGTAAGTGACATATGGATCGGGGGTAACGTTCCTACCTAGTTGTTGAAATGGATCGGGGGTAACGTTCCTACCTAGTATGTGGATTGCATGTTAGCATAAGTTCATACAGGATCGTGTACCTCAGCGAGAGCATCTGAACCATAATGAGATAAATTTGCCATGATAGCAACTTTGGCAGAGTTAAGTTCATCATAATCAATCATAATGCCATCTACATCACATCGGCTTATTAAGCGCTTGTGGAATTGTCATTCCTTTATGGCTTGACCCATCTTCTGCAATCCTGGATCTGCCAAAAATGCTAGTTCTTCCTCAATGGATAATTTTGATCCATTATACATGAGCTTGTACCACAATACTTTAACCTAAAACCACGAACATCCTGTTTTCCTTTTTATGTTTAGGTGCAACTGTTTTGGACTAGTGTCCTTCTCCCATTTGCAGTTGCAACGAAACTACACAATTACAAAACATAAGTATTCAGATGAAGATAACGAACAGTTGAACGACAGATAGTAAAAAAAAAAAGTTGTCAGATATTACGACATTATGTTGTATATAGCTATTGCCTTTGTTCCCAGAATTGCTTCCACTATGCTCCTGGATTTAGTTCCTACTGAACCCGAACCAAAAAAATTTGCCTCCCCTGTACTGGAAGTAAAGTCACGTCTTTTCCATCATTAATGAAGCTTATTGCCTAGGTTTTAGATGAATTCTCACTGTTGTGGTAATAGGCTAAGCGAGATGGACAAACAACTGATAGGAAAGACATAAAACGTTTGATGGCATCAATAAGGATCGACACCTAGCTTTAACAAAATAACGTTGGACCTGAGATCTAGTTAGGGGAAAATCAGGTAATTGTAGTTGGTTTAACCGGGGGAGCATATTCCCAATTGAGAATGGATGATTTAAGAATATAACGATGTGGTGAACTGATGATTGATAATCATTGGATGGATAAGTGATTGAAAGAGGTGTTGATGATTGATTGTTTGAGTATTGTTGAGACTGATAAGATGATCCATACTGTGGAGACTGATATAGTGAAACTTATGGTTGAAATTAAGAGTTTTGGTATGAGTTCTGATGAGTTTGATAAGGAGACTATGGTCATGCTGATGATTGCAACAAGCAAGCGGATCAGAATTGCGTTCATGCATTAAAACGAAAACTCATTTGACAAAAGAAATTCGTGTTATCCTAAGTAAGCCATGAAGTCCTGATCACTAGTAAGTTGTGTGCAATGTCCCGAACCAGTTTTGGTCATGCACAAATTTGGCTCCATTCAATAGGAAGGTATTCCAAAACTTGTTGTTTCACATGAAATTGTTCCAGTTTCACATTGTAGATGTTCATGTCATTGAGTAGCAGTGAAAATCTCAAGTAGAAATCACGTAGTGTTTCCCCTTCTTATAAGCAAACTTATCGAATTCATCATATAGTTTACACTCTCTTTCCTGTTTCGTCAATGAAGTTCCTTGCATGAGAAGTTGAATTCTTTCCCAAAGTTCCTTGGCGATTTGATGATTGCTAACAATGCATAGACCTCTGGTGGTAATCCTTGGAGAAATGAATTTGCTTGCTTTAACATCACAAATCAGCATCTAGATTGGCCATCCGCAACAGATTAACTCATAATATAATTTCTTGGTCAATCACACCATTTCTCCTCAATCGTATGCCAATAGAGTGGGACCATTTCAAACGAATTTCAAGATCAATTCGTCCATGTTGTCTATTCATCATGTATAGCTCCATTATGCTTTTCTAAGAATCATACATATCTTTTTCCAACATAGGTGGATGATTGTCAGCACCCGAAAGAATCGCTTTGTCAGCTAGAGTCGTCATTGAGAAATTTGTATGTTAAAAGATTACTTGTTTTCAATCGAATGTGAATTGAAATAATTGTTGTTGTTATGAGCTTGTATTTTGTGGTTTTTTATGTCTTGAAACTTATACGGGATTTTACAATTCTTGACAAAACCGGGAAAACAAGTGAATGTTTTACGGGATTTTACAAGTCACAGAAATAAACCGTATACTTTTGATAACAAATTTGAGTGTTTTAACTTTAGTTACAAATTCAGTGTCCAATTGAAAAATTGTGAATTAGGTTGCCAATTAAGAATGCGAATTAGGTTGCCAAAAGAAATCTGCTAATTCGGTTACTGCTTATTCGGTTGCCAAATAAACTGCCAATTCGGTTGCTGCTAATTCGGTTTTGCTAATTCGGTCGTCAAAGGGAATTGCAAATTCGGTTGATAAAGGTAGCTGCGAATTCGGTTGATACAGATAACTGCGAATTTGGTTTATACTCGTAGCTACGAATTCGGTTTATACTGATAACTGCGAATTCGGTTTATACTGATAACTGCGAATTCGGTTGATACTGGTAATTGCGGATTCGGTTGATACAAGGAAGCTGCTAATTCGGTTATAACTGAGAGCTGCCAATTCGGTTGAACTTGAATACTGCGAATTCGGCTGAACTTGTACGCTGCTAATTCGGTTATAACTGAGAGCTGCCAATTCGGTTGAACTTGAATACTGTGAATTCGGTTACGAAACCCAAAATCTCAAAAACACAATAAGACTAACTTTTGAACGTTTTTATTAAATTTTCTTGTACAGCTAGCATTACCAAACCTATAGGTACCTTAAAAATGCAAACTTTATGGTTTTTAAGCCAAAAATTTCAAAATCAATATTTGTACTTTCTAAGGTTGATCGAAAACAAAGTTGTAAAAAAATGATGTTTTTCTTGATTCAAAGCATATACACCTATATCCTAAAGATACTAGATCAAATTTACCAACCTAAATGATCCTTTAGTGTATTTTGAAGCTTTAAAAACGAAAAAAAAAATAAGAAAAAGGTGTACGGTTTGACAAGAGAAAAAGAACCAAAGACATCAAACACAAAAACTAAACAAATCACTCCATGGATCTTGATACCAATTGAAGAACAATCAAATAACATACATGGAATGAGGAAGAGAGGTGGTTTTAGAGAGAGATTGGTTGGATGAACATTTTAGAGAAAGAAAGTAACATAAGAGAAAACTTGTATTATGTGTGTGAATAATAAACAACCAACCACCTCTCCAAGGCATGGAGAGGTGTATAAATACCCTTTTGGGGCCGGCTATGGATGGTCCTTCATGGGCTTTCCATGGGCTTTTCCTAACTTTGGCCTGGTTAGCTTACTAAATAATACTTTGTGGACAATGAGCTAGAAACGTAAAATACATGGAGTGACCGATCCTTTTTTGGATTCCTAACAATCTCCCCCTAAGGGAGGTCACTCCAATTTACAAAAACTTAAGCTCTACATTCTATGAATGTCTTCAATCTTTAGCTCGTAGTCTTGTTATCATGTTCTTTATCTTGTGAATCTTGATGTAGCAATCTTTAGACTTACGTCGCGACAACTGAAGGTTCTTATAAAGGATTGCATGGCTAACGTGGTAGGTTTTGCCTTATAATGCTAGAGGCATTAAGTGAACGAGACGTGGAGAGTGATCTATACGGATCATAAATTTTCCCTACACACTTTCAATCGAAGAATTAAACATGAGGCAAGTCGATGGATGAAGTTATTTATGAGTACGGGTTTTCGAGCCAAGTAACCACTGGAAGGCAAATGTAGATGTTGTACCGTGGAGTAGGAAGAAGGAGTGAAGCCAAGAATGAGTTCGAGATAGATATACGACGATCCGATCTAGGTTTGAGAAAAGGGTGTTGGTGGTACAAGATAAGATGTCCAAAGCAAAGAACGCGTCAACGTAAGATGTTGCGTAGCTTGGACCAACGAGTGTGAAAAGAGATGGAGGGTGGTTCATATTGGTTAGACAAGGTTCAGACCCCATGGAGATATGTAAAGACCTTGCTATTGAAAAGGCGTATATTACAAAGGTATTTTATTCCATCTTGAGCGGATACGATGTTGTGTGGTTTTAAGGTTAACTAATTGATGGTTGAGTATCAAGGGTCTTCAGGATTGTTGCTACAACCTGAGTTACCCGAGTAGAAGTGGGAAAGGATACTAAGATAATGTTGTCAAGTTTACCAATTTTGAGTAAGTGGATACGATGCGAATTGGGTATAGTCAATGAACTGACTAAGTCACCCCATTCCTAGCTATGCTTAGGACAAGTATGGTAGATTTTAGAGGTAATTGGAATACTCACTTTCGTAAGATGAGTTTTTCCTAAGGTGGGGATTATCATTCGAGTATGGATGTGCTCATTTGAAACAATCTATGGAAATGGAATGTAGGTACCAATTTTATGGGCAGTACCAAGAGAAATGAGTTGAGTGATCGAAAAAAAAAAAAAAAATTTGGTACAAGAAACAACCAACGAGATATTGATAATACAGGAAAGGCTGGTGGCACCAAATTGTTGAAAGAGTTAGTTTGGAAAAACTATTGAATTAATGCTGGTAGGGTTAATGAGTGGTTAAGGTCCTCACTTTGGAGAGGGTGGAAGTATGTAGAAAGAAAGACACGTTAGAACCGAGTTAAGTAGAACCATTTTGAATCCTTGGATGGTTGGAGCCAATAGTTCAGTTGAGAATTTCTGTCTTATGAACTTAGTATCTACATTATCTCAGCAAGATATTGTTAAAGTATAAGTTACAGAAGGGTACGAAGGGTTCTTGGTAGACCTACGTACGCCCTTAAATTTGTGTTTGTGTGGTTTTTTGGTCAATTTATTTTATGAATACACTCGAAGTCAAGCCAATTCTTCAAAAACGTTGAGCTTTGTAACAACTTATAACTTGGTTTCAGACAGTTCTTGTATGAATGAGTTGCGAGGTCCGGTTTGTAAAATGACTTTGTTACAACACTTAAGTTTTGAGAGTTTTTTCCTCGATGACGATGAGGTTCATGTAGTAGGATGCTTCTTTCCATTTAAGGTTGTTGTGTTTCTAATTCACCTTATGGGGTAGCAAAAGGTTCCACCCCCCCCCCAATTTTTTTAAAAGTAGTGGATTCGGATTGGTAAGTATCGTGATTAATGTTGAACAAGACTCTTTGTTTTGTCAAGGAACCGTTGAGTTTGTGAACCGAGATGTCATAAGTAAAAGCGTAGTGTGATGGTATTTATGAAATTTCGCGGATTCGAACATGGTCCTAAGCTTACTTGGGAACGCAAGGATCAAATGAGGTCTAAGTGTCTTCAGTTGTTTGTCGATAGTGCTAATGCCTCGAGTAGTTAAATCTCGGGATGAGATTTTCTCAAGGTGGGGATACTGTGACAATCGTGGTTCGAGCAGGTTTGGACAACCGTATTGTTGACCTAAATATATTTTTCTATAAGTATGGTTTATGAGATTTTATGAATTTAAGTGTTCAATATGTGTTTTGTGAGGGATCTGTGAATATTGGATAATCAATCCATTGAGCGTGATCGTCTCAATGGGATGGATTTTGTGTTGAATTTTGTGAAGATCCATTCGTTTCACTTTTGGTGACAAGGAAAAGATTTTGGTGATCGAGCCGTTTCGCGTTATTGTGTAAGTAATTATTACGTATACGAATTTTTAGTTAGGTAAAATTTAAGATAATTTTAGTTTTTAGAGGTATATTAAGGGAAATGAGATTTTTAAAAGACTATCTATTTTTAGAAAGTGAATTTGGAAATGAAAAAGATATTTTTAGAAAGAAGATATTCAAGCACAATGGTTTTAACAATTTAGTTTAGGTTTTATATAAAACTGTAAGCGTATAAAGATAATTAATTAATAATAAAGAAATTAAAAAAAATTGGCATGAATAGTAAAATCTGAATTTTAAGAAATAAAAAGGAAAAAAAATAATAAAATAGAAATAAAGCCAAATTGGTAATCTAATACCTAATTAGGCTTAAACTTAAAACACATCTAAAGGAAGGCTATAAATACAAGATTAAAAACCCCTAACCCCCTATTGAGATATCCGGCAATACAAAAGAAAAGAAAAGGAAGAAGAAAGTTTATGGGTTTGAAATTAAGTGTACCATCCGATCCTTTTTAATTTATAAGTTTTCATCTTTCATTCTATAAACTTATTATGGGATTAGAGTTAAATTAGTTTTTATTAATTAGGGTTTCAAGTTTCTGTAAATTTATGTAGATTAAAACTAATTAGGATGATTAGGGTTTTAATTAGAAGCATGATGGTGTAATCGGTTAGGGTTAGTTCGCGATCAATCCATGATTAAGTTTGAGCAGAATTTTGAGTCGTGTTGTTCAGTTTGAATATCTCGAGATTGTAATGATATTTTTTTTTTGATGAATCTTATGATTTTTGGATAAGTTCAGATAGTCCTATTTCCAAAAGTCCGGCCGAACGATTTTGTGTTCCGGAAGACATTCAAATTCTGTCTGCAAGAAAAAGTTTTTCAAACATAAATACTGGTCAGATTTGTGTTAATTTCGGGAGGTAAAATCCCTAACTTAAAATTTGAAACAAGCTTAGCCTTTTACAGAAGTTAAAGTTTCAATGTGTCTATTAAAAATCCTCCAAAGTAAATAGTCTAATATTGTCCTAGAGTATGTTTTTAGTCATACTTTTAGTGTTCGATCAGTCCGAATTAAGTACCAAAAGTCTATTGAATTTATCTTGTATGTTAATATGTGAGATTTCGGAATAGTGGGATCCTATATGTGAGATTCTTGTGAGTTGTATATCTTGTGAAGTTGTAGATTGGTTTTAGCTAAGATTAAGACTAGACATTTATCTTAGTGTCGAAAAATAAAGTAAGCGACGTGTAAACGGTTTTCTCCGCCTGAAGGGAGCTTGTTGACATAGTAAAATCTCAAGTCGGATACTCGGGGAGTGGAGTAGGGCGAAGAGGTGCTTCGTAGCTGAACACTATAAAATCTTAAGTCTGGTTTGGTTGTTTTCTTTCATATCTCTTACATTATTATTGGGTGTTATCGTGGTTTAGTAGATAGTTTATGTGCTTGTTCATATTGTGGTTTGATTAAACATATAACTTGGATCTATACATTTTTGAAAGTAAACTTTTAAAACGCAAAACAAACGTGTAAACTATTCAACCACCCCCCCCCTTCTAGTTTCAACAATTGATTATAGCAAGTCACACAATAATATTTAAATATATTGTATTTTAAAGCTTGGATGACTATGTGGTTCCGACAAAGTATCAAGAAAGCAATCCATGCAAAGACCACCACTCTTTGAAGCTAATCATTTTATTTATTGGAAAAATAGATTTGAAACATATGTTAATTTCAAAAGATCTTAGATCTTTTGTGCATGTTAATATACCAATGGTATTTTCAACCATTGTACAAAATCCGAAAACCAAATTAGATAGGTTTCCCTTTTGAAAAACATACCGATGAACTCAAAAAGAGACTTGCGAAAAATAATGAAGCAAAAATGGTTATTTACAATGCTTTGCCAAGAAAAGAATATAAAAGAATTTTCATGTGTAACATGGCAAAAGAAATTTGGAAAACTTAGTTAATCACCCATCAAGGTAATAGCCAAGTCAAAGATAATAAGATCGACCTTTTGGTTCAACAATATGAACAATTTGTCATTTCCGAAGACGAATCTATAGATAGTGCTTTTGCTAGATTTAATACTATTATTACTAGTCTTAAAGCTCTTGATGAAGGTTACTCTAGTAAGAACTACGTAAGGAATTTTCTTCAGGCTCTACATCCCAAATGGAGAGCAAAGGTCACGGCGATTGAAGAGTTAAAAGACTTAACATCACTATCTCTTGACGAGCTCATTGGAAACCTCAAAGTCTATGAGATGATCATCAAAAAAGATTCTGAAATAGTCGAAGCAAAAGTTGAAAGGAAATCTCTTTCTTTAAAGGCTAAGAAAGATTCTAGTGATGAAGAGTGTTCGACTTCCGGTAGTGAAGATGAAGAGTACGCCATGGCGGTAAGAGACTTCAAGAAGTTCTTTAAGAGAAGAGGTAGATTCGTAAGACAACCTTGGAACGACAAAAAGACCTTTCAAAAAGGTCAAGACGACAAAAACGGCAAAAGTGAAAGGAAGTGCTTTAGATGCGGAGATCCAAATCATCTTATTGGAGAATGTCCAAAGCCACCGAGAGACAAGAACCAAGAGACATTGTTGGAGGTTCTTAGAGAGATTGTGGTGAAGAATATATGAAAAGATCCAAGATTAGACATGTCGTGTAGCTCAAGTACCAAATGAGGTAGGTTCTAATCTTCTTACTTTAGTGGGTTGAAAACTTATCAATTGATGCTTTAGCTTTAGGATCAATGAATATGATAAATTGAGCAAATATGATTTTAATGATAATCACTAAGACCAAAAGGTAAAAAGCCTATTAGAAATAGTCTAGAAAATGACTTATGAGAATTAAAAGATAAATTATCCATACTCGAGAAAAACAAGGGAGTTGATCTGATTGTGCAAAATGTCATACACTTAAAATTGAAAAATAAAGCTCAAAGAAGAATCTACTAATAAACAAATTTGAAAAAGAGTACACATTGCTTGAAATGAAAATGTTAATATCAATGATTATGATTGTTGTATCCATGAAGTAATACCCCAGATTAGCTTCCGCTGCTATATTGTAAAAATAGGGGTGTTACATAAAAGCTCAGAAAAGGACGTCTTCTAATGGAGGTCCCATAAATATGGGCGGCCCCCTTAATGATCAGGCGGCCCCCAACATAAATATGAGACCGCCACCAGCAACGCCTAGCTCTTAGAAAAGTGTGTCATTCCAAAAATCTATTTTGGGTCCTAGACCAAAACATATAATTATAAACAAAGTCAAAATTCCTGTGGCTAGTGACAATGAAGTCAAACAATTTTATAAACCATTGACAAAGCCCATAATTGGATTTTCAAAAACCAATTTTAGATCAAAAACTCTGCCTCCTAGAGGAGTCAATAATAATTATTCTCGTCCTAAAACATCGCAACCAAAAAGACATGTTGGTCGACAAAACCAACCTCATGGATTTCTCGTAAGTTGGAACAACTTTCTACAACAAAGTTACATACTATGGGAAATGTGTCTTCCGTTCTTACATCCTAACCAATTGCACTAACAACTTTGGACCCATGAGATATTAGGGACCAAATGTTTGAGTTATTGTCTTATATAAATATATATGCCTTGGAGTCGACTTGGAGCCTGACAAATGGATTAAGGATAACGGAAGATCCAAACATATGACGGGCAACCGAAAGCTCTTATCCACTTACAAGGAATACAATGGAGGTAACGTCATTTTTGGTAGTAATCTTCGCGGTAACATCATTGGCAAAGTTACGATTTCCAATGACTCTCTCAAAATAGATAATGTAGAACATGTTGATAACTTAGGATTTAATTTGCTAAGTTTAGGACAAATATGTGACAGTAAGTGTAGAATAACTTTTTCTGAAGATGATAGTGAAATCACTAAGGACGGTAAAGTCATAGGTAGAGGTATTAGGAAGAAAGGCTTATATGTGATGAAATTAGGAAATAAGCCTAAGTATCAAATTTGTCTAGCAACGATTGATGATAATTCCACTTTGTGGCATAGGAGATTAGGTCACGCAAACATGCATCTCATTCAATCCTTAGCATCTAAGGAATTAGTTAGGAACCTACCTAAGCTTAAGTTTGAGCAACATTTTTGTGATAAGCTCACGCTAGTCACAAAGCTAAGAATGTAGTCTTAACGACTAAATGCTTAGAACTTCTCCATATGGATCTTTTTGGTCCATCCGCCGTACGAAGCTACAGAGGAAATCGTTACACCCTAGTCAAAGTAGATGACTACTCTAAGTATACTTGGACTAGATTTCTTAAGAATAAAACCGAAGCTTTCGATCAATTC
>BQNB010044345.1:27414-44037 GCA_026074375.1 Tanacetum coccineum | reverse complement strand
GTATAATGTAAGAACTATTTAAGCCTCTTCCAACTTTGGAAGAGGCAAGCTAGTCATTTTTTACTTTACTTATTAAACACATTTTCTCTTACTAGAAAATCTCCCTCGTTTGTTTCTCTCTCTAGAAACTAGCCAAGTCCAAGAATCGACCTCGTGTGTTTCATCAATCTTTTGTTCTCTTTCCGTTAATTCAAACCTGGCCCGTCTTTCATACAATTCAACTTGTTCCTTATAAGTTTCAAGTTCAGCAGTTAGTGAATTACCAACTACTATGTTTCGTGTTGTTTTAGAGACAGATTGGGCATGAGGTTCACACATATCATTATATATCATCATGTATGCATCATTTGTAACAGAAGATACATTGCTTTGTATAATTGGCACTGCGTTGTCCTTTACATACTGATCATACAGAATCATATTACTATTACTCGTATAATCAGCATGTGAGTCAACAACGTAGATTGGTTGTACATCGTCATGCATCTCATGTTCTTCATGATAACAGCATCCTGATAGCGATCATGGTCGTATACCTCAAAAAGAATATCCGAATCATACGACGGACCGACTTCATCATAAACAGGATCTGCAGATGATAGATTAGCCATGAACATGGTTTGTGCCGTAGGTGCCTCATCAACATCAGAATCAAAAGCATCACAGTCATCAGCTTGAAACACATTATCCACATTGAGTGCTAAATCATGAACAGGTGGCTCATCCACATCTTCATCAACAGCGTTGTCTTGTCCACCTGCAAGAAATAGTAATTGTTCTTCATCCAATGCTACTCCATTCTCCTGAGCTTGCATCAGTAACATCTTGTCTTTGAAGTATTCGGAGTTCTATGGTCGCTTGGGCTGAGTGCAGTTCCTTGCTATGTGGCATATACCATTGCAGTTGTAGCACTTAACCTGCCTTGCTTGACCTGAATTAGCATTCCCGACTCTGTTCAGAGCTCCCCTATAACCAGCTGTACCTGCTCCTCGTGCATTGTTACCCTGTCCTATATTCTGTCGACCCTGAACATTTTGAACCACAACCCATCCGTCTTGAACTGTGGCTTGGTTCCTAGGATTTGATGAAGTTCTGAGTTAATTGTTTGTTTGAGGAAGGTATGTTTTGTATGATTGGGTGAGAAGGGCAAATGTGTTGGTTAAATTCTCAATTAAGTTGTCTGTTGGAGAGAGTCCCGAATCAAGTTAAGAGTTGTCAGCAAAGTGTGGTGGAACATATGTGGATGATGGATTTGTGGATGATTGTAAATTGAACTGCTGAGGTGCCACATTGGACATCAAGGCGAGAGGATCAACTGTATGTTGAGTGAATCGGTATAACATCATTTTGTTCTCATTGGCATGTGCCTCGTTCTGCTTTAGATAAGCATATAGTTGATCATAGTTGGATTCCCTCAAGCCTCTATTGAGTTTCACTGCTGTTACAAATTTACCCCAGCAACATGTTGTTAACAAACTTAGAATTCAACTACATTCTGAACATGGTCATCTTGATGTTACGCATGTCGTTGATAAGTTTGGCAAACCGGACATAGTAATCATGAATAGTCTTTCCTTTGTGCTAACGAAAGTGTTCGAAGTCATCATACAGCTGTGATTCACGGTCTTCTTTTGTTAATTCTGAACCTTCTAGGAGCATCTTCACATTGTCCTATATGTCCTTTGCATCAGTGTAATGATTGATAATAGATTAGATATCTTTTGGCAACCCTTGAAGTAGGATGTTTGTTGCCCGAATGTCAGCATTGTACCTATCCTTATCTTCAGGTGACAGGTCAGAATAGACACGAGGTCGTTCTGGACCTAGATGTAAGGCACCTTCATTTCCTTCTGAAAGAGTTACCTAAAAGTTCCCATACAGTAAAGGTCCTTCATCAATTGACTCAAGATTGTTTCACCCCATTCTCTTTACCCTATAATACAGTCGAATACTGTTCCATGATGAAAAGTCATCCTAATCAAGCATGAGGTTGGACGAGTATAGGAAAGCGGCACATTGATACTACCCGACAGATTTAAGGCCGATTTAATTGATTGTGAAATAATTAATTTGAACGAACAAGATAATTGAATGTATGTTAAAAGTGATGATTATGTGTTTGTGTAGATTAGGTGATATGTTGTTTAATTGTGATTTGGTTTGGTTGAAATGAGTTAACGTAATGAAGAAATTTTTGCCAGAGTTTCTTTCTACCAAAACGCAGTGAAGGTCTTCAAAAGTAGACAAAACACAGGAAGTCTTGAGACAAAACGCAATCAAGTCTTAAGACAAAACGCAGGAAGTCTTGAGACAAACGTAACCAAGTCTTGAGATAAAACGCAGGAAGTCTTGAGACAAAACGCAACCAAGTCTTGAGACAAAACGCAGGAAGTCTTGAGACAAAACGCAACCAATCCTGAAGACCAAAACGGCAGAAGTCTTGAGACAAAACGCAGTCTAATCTTGAGACAAAACGCAATCCAATCTTGAGACAAAACGCAATCAAGTTTTGAAATGGGCAGAGTCTCTCCTAGGCAAAACACAAGAAAGGTCTTCAATTAGTCAAAAAGCAGAACCAAAACGCAACATTTGATAAACCAAAACGCAGGAAGCAAAACGCAAGAGACAAAACGCAACTCCTAATAAGACAAAACACAGTACAATTGTCCTTTACAAAATGACAAAACGCAGTGTCCTTTTCTGACAAAACGCAGGAAGCAAAACGCAACCAAGAATATGCCAGTGAGACAAAACGCAGTCAAGAAACTATGAACTTTTTCAACTAAAAACACCTAAAAATTACCCTTTTGAACGTTTTTGCTTGGTTTCTTTTGCACAACTTGATCCTAGAAGGCTATAGCAACTATAAAAACACTAACTTTAACATCACAAACGTGAGAATCAAATGGTGTCAAGAATAAGACCATAAACCTTCAAAAACCAAACTTTTGATCAAAACTAACCAAGAAAACGCACACATAATCTAGCTAATCATCCCATGAGCTCTGATACCAATTTTGGATATTGGATATCATAACACAATCAATGATCTAGGGGTTGGCCTACTTTGTAGAGAGAGAAAGTGAGTTCTAGTGAGAGAAAACCACCTTTAGTGTGTGTATTATCAAAATGATCAACCAACCCCTTCCCATGGCTGGAAAGGGGTATATATACATGTGTGTTGTGCCCCTAAGTGGGCTATGGAGTAGGCTAACATGTGGGTAAAGACCCGGCCCAACACCATAAGTCATACGATTAATATTAAGGCTACGAGCTAACTTATGCTAGACATTACACGGGGTGACCGAGTCTTTTACATGGAGTTTCATAATCCTAACAAGCTATACCATGTTCAACTTGTTCCATGATAAAGTGACAGCGGATAGCAATGTGTTTAGTACAGGAGTGTTGCACTAGGTTGCACGAGATGGCGATGGCTGACTAAGAGTCGCAGTACAATGGTATTTTGTTGTAGTCAAAGCCATAATCCTTAAGCTGTGTTCTCATCCAAAGAACTTGAGCACAACTCGCGAATAATGCCACATACTCTTCTTCTGTCGTTGACATTGAGGTGCAGTCTAGCTTCTTGAACATCCAACTGATTAGCTTGTCACCTAAGAACTGAATTCCCCCAGAAGTGCTTTTGCGAGTATCAAGACAAGCTGCGTGGTCGGTATATGAAAAGTGGTTAGTTTAAAACCTGAATCCTTTGGGTACCAGAATCCCATGTTAAGGGTTCCCTTTAAGTACCGAAAGATCCTTTTAACCTCCTTGAGGTGCTTTTTTGTTGGTCTTGCTTGATAACGTCCATAGTAGCACACTGCTTGCACTATGTCTGGTCTACTGGAAGTAAGATACATGAGTGACCCGATCATACTATGATATCGTGTTTGTTCTACGGGTATTCCACTCACATCTGCATCCAATTTGGGTTTAGTAGCCATTGGTGTACCAATGCTATCACATTTATCGATACCATGCTTTTTGAGTATCTCTAAAGCGTACTTAGTCTGATTGATAAAGATACCTCGTGGGGACTGGTGGATCTGAAGTCCTAGAAAGAATTTCATTTCCCCCATTAAGGACATTTCAAATCTACTATGCATCAATTTTTCAAACTTTTTTAGACTTTTGTGTTTGTAGACCCAAAAATTATGTCATCTACGTAAATTTGCACAAGTAGAATGTCCTCCTCGTATCTTATCGTGAATAGAGTAGGGTCTATAGTACCTTTAGTAAAGCCTTTGGACATCAAGAATGTCGAGAGTTCGTCATACCAGGCTCTCAAAGCTTGGTTCAATCCATAAAGTGCTTTCCTAAGACGGTAGACTTTTTTTGGATGATCAGGGTCAACGAACCCATCTAGCTGATTGACGTATACCTGATGAGGTGTCATTTTATACACTTTTCCAGGGTCATTTAACCTCCTAAATCGTGCAATTATGCCCAAATTATGTACTTAATCGTTCCTTTTTGTATTTTTAGCACTTAGATGGCTTTTGAAGGAAATACACGTGACTTGAGCTCATTTGGAGAAGAAACGGATAAGACTACGACTCTACACCAAATCTCTTGAAGAATACGCGTACAATGCATGAAGACGGTGTCATATTTTATTTTGATGGCGTCATGGATTACAAAGGACGGCATCAGACTTCTTGTGACGGCGTCAGGATCCAACCAACTTAAAGAAGCCCTATAATATTTGGCGGGGCGACGGCGTCAGGATTATGACGCGACGCTGTCGCGCCCATTTGCCTATATATACAAACTTGTTTTTAGTGTTTTAAGTGTGTAATTTTTAGGAACCGAACCTTACTTTTAGAAGACGGTTATAGCTGCTGTTTAGGCTGTTTTTAGGGTGTTAAAACCATATTGTATCAGCCTTAATTACATGTTTTAATCATGTGAGATCTCCTATCTTTTATCATTCAATATGTTTATGTATTGCGTGATTGATTCTTGTTCTTCACTTCCTTTTAACATGCTAGGATATATCCATTAGTATTTACTTATGATTGCATGAAACTTAGTTTGTAGACCCTTTTAATATTTCTTCTTGCAATGGATGTGCACGTTATGCTCTAGAAAACTAGCTATAAAATATTACATTAGCATAGACGTCTAGGGAAACACGAGTGTGTAGAAAGGATACCATCGATAACAGTCTTCATACTACCTTACCCCTAATATGGTTGATCCCTCTTAAGTGTTTTAATGCATGTAATGTACTGTTAGGGACCCTGTAATAGTCTTCATACTACCTTGCTTGTGCGTTGCCTTAACAGAATATTACATAGAGCATTTTCGTGTAATTCGTTCATAATTAAGGAAATACTTACACATATCATCACAAGTGTGACAAATCAATAGGATTAGGAGAAGCAAACTGAGAAGTAGTGCACGATTAAGTAAATATGTTCGTTTACCCATATAGTTTTCACCAAAGTAGTTTAGATTTAATTAGTTAAAATCCAAACCACCTCTAAAATCAGAATTTTACCTGCTTTCTATAAAATATAAAAAATACAAAAATAATCTTCTCTCTATTTTATTCTATTCGAGTCTTTCTAACTTATTTCCCTAGAGAACGATAACAACCCCCGCGTCTTACCTTACTACACTACAACGGTTAGGTACTCTGCCTAGGGGATTATAAGACTTCTTGTGAGTTTGTGAGACACCCGCATCAAGTTTTTGGTGCCGCTGTCTGGGGAATAGTTAGGTTTTGAATTTAATTTAGCTTAGGTCTACTCACTTGATTCCTATCAAGTGAGATTTTAATTTATGTTAATTAGCTTTCTTTAGTCTATCTTTTCTTTGTGTTGTTTGTTTCGTAAATCTTTTCTTTGACCTCCATGGGAGACGAAAATCCTATCCGTACCTTAGGAGACTATTCCAGACCTAGCTACGAAGGCTATCAAAACACCATTGAGCTCCCTGATGGGAACAATGTGGTGCCTCTGCGATCCAACACCATTCGGTCGGTGCAAAACGGATGCTCATTCTACTGACTTTGGCATGAGGATCCAAACCAACATCTTAAGGATTTTCTAAAACTAGTGGACTCACTTGACCTTGATGTTGCAAATAGGGAAAGGACGCACCTGCATTTATTTCAGTTTTCCCTTTCGCGATCAAGCTAGCAATTGGCTTAAACGTCTTCCTACAGGATCCATATCCACCTGGGGGGATCTTACTACTTGTTTCCTTGCTCAATTCTTTCCATCGGGAAGGATTGTAAAACTACAGAATGACATCTTGATGTTCCAACAACATCAAGGTGAATCTCTTTCTGAAGCATGGACTCGTTTCAAGGACTTACTCCAAAAATTCCCTCATCATGGCATCGATCTTTGGCTCCAAGTCTAAATCTTATATGACCATGTCAATCCTGTCACAAGCCGAACCATCGATCAAGCGGCAGGTGGTAAGCTTCGTGACAAAAATGCCAAAGAATCTTGGGCACTATTAGAGGACCTAACCTTGTATGACAACGAAAGTTGGAATGACCCAAGGAACTTCGCTAAACCGGTCAAGGAAATCTCTTTGCCTCAAGATGTCCCGAGTATATCTGACCGTCGTCTCATCAAGCTTGAAAATCAAGTCCAATGCTTGATGGAAACTAATCATTCAAGTGAATAAAATCGCTTCTTCATGCGAGATTTGTAGTGGTCCCTACGACACTCAATATTGCATGGAAAATCCTGAGCAAGCTTTTGTTGATTATGCATCCTCGCGTAATAATGAAGTGGGAGGTAAGCAGTTCACTATAAGAGAAGAACCAAGAACTTTAACGAAACCACTAATGCTTAGAAGGATAAACTAGACTTTAGTTGCACACGAACTCAAACCTTCACAAATCCACAAGATGGCTCATTTTCCACTTATTCTTCCAGTTATCAAACAAAGTTTGAAAGGGTACTGAGCGATTTTGATTTTCGTCAAGAGAAAAGACTATCTAGCCTTGGGACTCAACTCAAACAACAACAAGATCGATGATGTGATCAATAAGATTAACACTTTATGGAGGGTCATTTCTGAAAAGTTTGATGCACGCCCGCTTATGACACTATAGGAAACTATATGGCTCGCGTTGATGTGTCGTTGTGTGGTGTTTATTTTTATAATTCAAGTTTTAAATTTATATTTTGCCGACTTAACCAAAAACAACACTTTAACGGGCAGTGTACCTGGTCGGTGGTAGATTCGTGCTAAGTAGGGTGTCGAACACTTGAAGCGAGGTTAAATCTCTTAATTTATTTATATTTTAGTTATCTAATCTAAGTTAATTCTAATCTAAGTAAAACCTATGTTAATCCTATGTTAGTTATAATCCTAATTCTAACAGGTAAAAAGGGGGTTTCAGCTTGAGAGACTGGCACGAGTTTGTTTGGTGACTACAATCAATTTGAGACACTTTAACCTACGCAAGCAAATTAACAAAAGAGAAAAAAAGCAGTCGAGCCTTATGATTGAAAACTGTATTAGCCATCATTAATCCGATTAGAACTTTGGTTTGTTTATTTAGTGCAATGATTACTAATCTCGAAGAGGCATATCATTTAGACTTAAGCGGGACTTCATCCTAAGACCTAGACACATTAATTCTGTCACTATTAAAGCATCCGCATAAAGCATCCTTATTTGCTGATTATAATCTATCTTAGGGATTAAAGCAATGGTGATCTTATTAAACCCTAGCTCATAGAGACTTTACCAACTTACTGCTTAATGGCAATTTATACTATAGTAGTCCACTTGTCCATCTATCCAATGGAATCAGAACATTACTTGTTGAATTATCTAGATTCACCTACTAGTCAACATGTTCAATAAACAATACCAAATGTATTTCGGTTAACTATTAAGCAGAAGCGTATCCTTAACTACGATATTTAGCCAGGACAAAACAGTGATCCTATGATTCTAGATGTATAAACTACTATATGAAGAGCTATCTCGGCATCTAGATTACTTGGTCCATATCACTAGATCCAGTTGAATGATAGATCGCATACAAAAGCACATAAACAAGTATAAATTGATAAACATAAACAAACATTCAATAATAAATTAAGCAATCGAGATATAAACAAAACCAAACATTCAGATCTTCATAATAATGGCTAATACCCGAAGGTAGCCTTCAAACATCATAATTAATACAAGAGTAATTGTTTTATCCAAGGTAAACTAACCGAGTTAACAAATGATACCAAAAACTGAACGATTACAAAAGTATAAGAAATTACATGTTGTCTTCTATGGATTGGAATGCGTTGCAAGACCTCTTCTGCTCTTTTTCTCCTCTGAAAATCGACTTTTGTGGTTTAGGTATCGAGAATATGATTTAGCACACTTAAAACTCATTTTTGAGTTTTGTATTTATAGGGTCTGAAAGTCGGTTCGATACGGCGTATCCAAGGGATTGGATACGGCGTATCCAAGGGATTTGATACGACGTATCCAAGGGATTGGATACGGCGTATTGGAGTTTCTTAGAGTAGGGACCACGTTTGATATCTTCCAGAATCTTCACATATTATATCTTGAATATGGCGTATTGAGCTTCTCTGGATACGGCATATTGAGCTTGTTTCCTTTATGGTCTTTGGTGAGTGCAGGCATAGATACGTCGTATCTTCCTTGATGGATACGGCGTATTGGTAGTCAGAATAGTAATCTTCAAAATATCTTCATTTAAGCTCTAGAATGCGCGTCTTTTGCTAATATTCACCAAGTACTCCATAATTACTGTAATTCTAAAATATAAACGATTAAGTAACAATTCTTTGCAATAATTATATAAATGGGTTAATTACATGGGATAAATGATGCTATAAAATAGACCTTATTTGATGTCATCAAATATCCCTCCACTTGAATCCTACTTGTCCTCAAGTAGCCTTTAGAAGTTTATAAAAATATATCCCTAAGGATATTTTCCGTTAAAGCATTTATTTGATCTATTACAAGTACACAACCAAACACCTCACGAAATAGGAAGATGAAAACACTTAAATCACTCAACTAATCTATGTGGTAACATGTAACTAATTCGCTCAATTCTCGCTCCGTGACAGTAGTCTCTCAAAGCTTGGCATGAATACACATCTACCCCGCTAAGCTAAGAGTAAACAAGTTTATAAAGGAAATATAGTTTATATGAGAAGCATGGGTAGTTTACTCAACTAAACTTTATCAAAAAATTATTAATTACCAAAATTCCAGGAAGGGCGACATAGACCCTCACATACACAACCCATAACGACAAGGATAGACACATGTGACTCTCACTCCCTTATCGAATAAAGCTACAGAGTAAGAAAGTAAGAGATAATATAGGGTATGGATCTTCTAACTTTCACCAATAGTAATAAACCAACAAGGCAGCTGAGACATGCATACATAGCCGTAACGACGGAATAGACATGCACGCTCGATCACATCCTCATTCACGTAAAACCCATGGTTAATAATTAGGAAAGAAAAATAAATTTTTGTTAAATAAAAGTTACAAAACAGATAGATTAAGTCTAAAATACAAGTTGCTAGACACTTTTTCCCGACCGTTACCATGATAAAGACACAACTATTTACAACGTCTTGATCATAGATCAAAAACAACAACCTAAGTTGGCGTTCCTGTAACGGTCAACTTCCTATTCATTCCAAACTTTACATACTTTACAAGGTAAGTGGCGATATCTTCCACTTTATACAATACTCTACATCGTCGATTTGTATCAACGAATAATCGATCCTTCGTGTAATTCCTTCGGTAGTTGCGAAACGATTATCTTCAAACTTTTCCTTCTCTTTTTTGTTTCGATTTTTCTATTTTTTCGTTTTTTTAATACACTATACTACAAAACTCAGTGTAGTTTCACCATCTTCACGATCATAACAATTCCAGATAATTCCATCGGTAATTCTTCATTCTTCGGACGTACCATTAATTGCGATGGTAGTAAAAATACATGAGTTTTGACTATAATATACATTCCTATTTGCGATGTGCAAATTTCTTCCAATCGTACCAAAATAGACACAAGACTCGAGAAATATAAACTTTACACTTTAGGCAACTAGCAACTGTAAAATAAACTTAATCTAACAGGGTAGGCTAAGGTGTAAAGATGTAACGAAACAAATAATTGGTGTAGTTCCTAAAGGATTGGCTTTATGGGTTGTTCTAGGGGTATCTTACTCTTAAAATGAGAGTAAACAAAGGGTTTATACAGGGGTTAACTAACCAGTGTAGTTAGTTAATAAGCAACATGTAAAGGCGATTTGGGTGTAATCCTAAAAATTTACCAATTTAAACAAGTTACTCCATCTAAATCCATAGTACTCATTATTGCGGTCTCGAATAAATATATCAAGTCAAGTTCTAAAGTCTACTACATTACCGACACACTCATATTTTTGTGGAATTTAGGTAAACATTTGGTAACGGATAAGGTTAAATCCTCACAATATCTAACAAGTGTTATTGTGTGCGGGTTATGTATCAAGTAATTTCACAAAAGTATGCTTGAATTTTTTTTTAATTTAAGCATTTTAGTGTGAAAATTAGGACAAGTAAACATTTTAATTCCATCCCCCACTTGAATTATACAACGTCCTCATTGTATATATAAAATAATAAATACGGGAATTAAAAAGAATTAGAATGAGAAACTCCCTTGATATTTGCTCGGTAGATTCTCCATGTTGAGTTTATTTGAGCAAGATTGTGTGTTGAACAGCCGCCTTGATGTTTCAAGACTCCAACACTTCAAGATCTCCAGATTTGTAAATTCTCCACCAATATTCGTCGATATTTCTTTCTCAAGGTCCTGTATAAAACATAGGAAAAAATGTGTATTCATATCTTGGTACCTACGGTTAATTTAAAATTAAACTAAACAAACTAAATACGGGTCAGTTTTGGTAAATACGCCGTATCATGTGCATGAATACGCCGTATTGCCAAAACTGACATTAATATTTTTAAAGTGCATAAAAAGTAAAGACTGATAACGTCTAGAAAATCAATACGCCGTATGGTATGGAAAGGATACGCCGTATTGATGTCTGGGAAGATAGACTCAATAAAATTAAATAACATTCCGGGTTGTCTCCCCGGAAGCACTTTTGTTTACAGCGAAGTCTTTAAGTTAGACTTTTCTTCAGCTTCTCACTCGGTGTGCGTAACCATCCATCCTTCGTCCATCATCCGAAATATTTCCTGGTAAGCTTGATATGCCTCTTCACTTGTGAGTGTAAGATCGTCGTATTCGTCTTCTTTTACAGCAACATATTCCTCTTCATCATTGAACAAATATTTGATCATCTTGTATCTTTTTATTTGGCAGACCGACACTTCGTGAGTTTCGATACCACATAACTCATGTCCTTCTTCATGAGTTTTGTTTTCATGTTCCCCTTCATTATAATTGTGGTAGTAAATCTCATGGCTCTTCCATCTTTTCCAACAATCATTGCTTGATTCATCATCATTGATCAAACCTTCCATGATAGCTTTATTCCTTAAAGCTTCATCTTTTAGTTCGCTATCTTCTAAAGCCTCGTACCATTCAAGGTCTTGGTAATGGAGCGAGTTTCCAATATGGTAAGCACCGGGAAAATTTCCTCCATTACAATAACCATCAACTACAGGTTGACCATTCCGAACATCCAGTTTTATAGTTGAAAGGCTTGCAAGTATGCTCGACTAGTTTCGGTTCCTTCCATATTCCATTATCAATCCATGGCTTGTCATATACCCATGGTACCATCTGGTTCCATTCGTAGATCCAATCATCTTTGTAATCTTCATAGGTTTTAAACCCCATAATATCCTTTGTAAGTAAGTTCGAATCTACTTTGAGAAGGTAATTAAATTTATTGAATGTCAAACAGAGAGGTGTCTCGTAGTAAAAAACATTAGTTTCTATCTTAAAAATTTCGACGGTTTTTTCCTTATCACTCTAATATTCTTCAAGATCAGAAGATTCATCATCAGATACTTCAATTTCATCACCACCCATTTTCCAGTAATCCCACAAAGCTCCTTTAGTGAATATATCCATTGTTTTATAGTTTACGAACTTTATAGCCAACCAGCCTTCGAATCTTGGATTGGCTGGGTCCCATTTTTTTACGGGAGTGTTTTTTCCCTCGATGCGAGAAGGCGGGTAGTATTTCCTAAAAAACTTAGCAGTTAAGTCGACCCAACATATGATTGATTCTTTGGTTTTATCAAACCATCTCCGTGCACCTCCAGCCAATGAGATTGGGAAAACGATAATTCTCAGTTCATCATGATCTACATTGGGTAATTTGATTGGGTCAATAATTTTTAGGTAGTATTCAATATGCTCAACTGCGTCCTTCCCGTTTGTTCTACTAAAATCATTGTTGTGCAGATCATCCAAGAATTTTCCTTTCAGCTAATAAGCATTTTTCCCGTTAACTGTAATACTTGTAATCCCATAATAGTAATCTGCTTTTTCATTAGGCGCAAATGTTTCCATACTTGACTTCTTTCCCTTGTCTGCCATAACTTTCTTCAATCGACTAGCTCTGATAAGTATGTCCTGTAACAAGGGCAAACATATCAGCAGGATTTGCTTTGAAGAAAGATAGAATTTTTTTTAGCACGGAAATCAAATATAAAAACTAAGATTCTGATTCTGTTCCAGATGATCGATACGTCGTATTCAATAGAAGTGAATACGCCATATTGATCGATTGAATAAATACGTTGTATTGGACAGAAATTTGGATACGTCGTATCCAATGGAAGTGGATACGCCATATCGAGTTATCGACCAGAACAGTGTATTAGAAAAACAATTAAATTAAACACACAAATATACAAGCAAACAATTAAACTAACAAATATACTAAAATATACAGAATATACAAGAATATACACTAATCTAATTTACACTACTCCTAAAGGTTAGATCTAATATAATATTAAAAACTAAAATAAAAAATAAAAATCAAGATTAATTTTCACTCTCCGACAACGGTGCCAAAAATTGATGTGTCGTTGTGTGGTTTTTATTTTTGTGATTCAAGTTTTAAATTTATATTTTGCCGACTTAACCAAAAACAACACTTTAACGGGCAGTGTACCCGGTCGGTGGTAGATTCGTGGTAAGTAGGGTGTCGAACACTAGAAGCGAGGTAAAATCTCTCAATTTATTTATATTTTGGTTATCTAATCTAAGTTAATTCTAATCTAAGTCAAACCTATGCTAATCCTATGTTAGTTCTAATCCTAATTCTAACAGGTAAAAAGGGGGGTTTCTGCTTGAGAGACTGGCACGGGTTTGTTTGGTGACTACAATTAATTCGAGACACTTTAACCCACGCAAGCATATTAACAAAAGATAAAAAAGTGGTCGAGCCTTATGATAGAAAACTGTATTAGCCATCATTAATCCGATTAGAACTTTGGTTTGTTTATTCAGTGCAATGATTACTTATCTCGAGGTGGCATATCATTCTTAAGACTTGGGCGAGACTTCTCCCTAAGACCTAGACACATTAATTCTGTCACAATTAAATCATCTACATAAAGCATCCTTATTTGTGGATTATAATCTATATTAGGGATTAAATCAATGATCTTGTTAAACCCTAGCTCATAGAGACTTTACCCACTTACTGCTTAACGGCGATTTATACACTAGTAGTCTACTAACCAAGTCTTTACCAATTAATTAGAACGTACTCGTTGATCCCAAGGGTCACCAACCGGTCCAACTAAGCTCACAATCTAAAGGCAAAAATAGGTCGTTAATTGTTAACCTATTGGTCTAGATGTATAAATTACTATATAGAGAGCTATCCCGACATCTAGATTACTTGGTCCGTATCACTAGATCCAGGTGAATGACAGGTCGCATATTAAAGCACATAAGCAAGTATGAATTGATAAACATAAACAAGCATACAACGATAAATTAAGCAATCGAGATATAAACAAAACCAAACATTCAGATCTACATAATAATGGCTAATACCCGAAGGTATTAGCATTCAAACATCATAATTAATACAAGAGTAATGGTCTAGCCAAGGTAAACTAACCGAGTTAACGAATGATACCAAAAACTGAACGATTACAAAAGTATAAGAAATTACACGTTGTCTCCTATGGATTATAATGCATTGCGAGACCTATTCTACTATTTTTCTCCTCTGAAAATCGACTTTTGTGGTTTAGGTATCAAGAATATGATTTAGCACACTTAAAACTCGTCTTTGAGATTTCTATTTATAGGGTCTAAAGTCGGTGCGATACGGCGTATCGAATGGGTTCGATACGGCGTATCGAATGAGTTTGATACGGCGTATCGAATGGGTTCGATATGGCGTATCGGGGGTTTCTTAGAGTAGGGACCACATTTGATATCTTCTAGAATATTTTATTCACATATAACTTGAATACGACGTATTGCCTTTCCAAGATACGGCGTATTGGTCTTGTGTCCTTCGTGGTCTTTGGTGAGTGCAGGCACACATACGTCGTATCTTCCTTGATGGATACGGTGTATTGGTTGTCAGAACAGTAATCTTCAAAATATCTTCGTTTAAGCTCCAGAATGCGTGCCTTTCAGTCAAGTTTCACCAAGTACTCCATAATTACTGTAATTCTCAAATACAAACGATTAAGTAACAATTCTTTGCAATAATAATACAAAATGGGTTAATTATATTGGATAAATGATGCTATAAAATAGACGTTATTTGATGTCATCAAATATCCCCCCACTTGAATCCTACTTGTCCTCAAGTAGCCTTTAGAAGTTTATAAAAATGTATCCCTAAGGATATTTTCCGTTAAAGCATTTATTTGATCTATCACAAGTACACAACCAAACACCTCACGAAATAGGAAGATAAAAACACTCAACTAATCTATGTGGTAACATGTAACTAATTCGCTCAATTGCTCGGTCGTGATGAGTATTCTATCATAAGCTTGGCAAGGATACACATCTCCACCGCTAAAGCTAAGGAGTAACAAGTTTATAAAGGTAAATATGGGTTTGTATGAGAAGGCGGGTTGATTACTCTAACTAATCTTTATCGATACCAATATTCCAGGAGGACGACAAAGACCACACATACATACCCGTAACGATGGGATAGACACATGTGACTGTTCACTCCCACCTCGAATAAGCTAAAGAGTAGGAATAGTAGAGTAATATAGGGTATGTATCTTCTAACTTTCACTAATAGTAATAAACCACAAGGCAACTGAGACATGTATACATGGTCGTAACGACGGAATAGACATGCACGCTCGATTACATCCTCATTCGCTTAAAACCCATGGTTAATGATTAGGAAAGGAAAATAAATTGTTGTTAAATAAAAATCACGAAACAAATAGTTTAAGTCTAAAATACAAGTTGCTAGACACTTTTTCCCAACCGTTACCATGATAAAGACACAACTATTTACAACGTCTTGATCATAGATCAAAAACAACAACCTAAGTTGGCGTTCCCGTAACAGTTAACTTCCCATTCATCCCAAACTTTACATACTTTACAAGGCAAGTGGCGATATCTTCCACTTTATACAATACTCTACATCGTCAATTTGTATCAACGAATAATCGATCATTCATATAATTCCTTCGGTAGTTGTGAAACGTATCTTCAAACTTTCCTTCTATTTTTTATTGTGATTTTTCTAATTTTTTTGATTTTTTTAAATACTATACTACGAAACTCGGTGTAGTTTCACCATATTCACGATCATAATAATTCCGGATAATTCCTTCAGTAATTATTCGTTCTTCGGACGTACCATTAATTGCGATGGTAGTAAAAATACATGAGTTTTGACTATAATATACATTCTCATTTGTGATGTGCAAATTTATTCCAACCTTACCAAAATAGACACAAGACTTGGGACATACAAACTTTACACTTTAAGCAACTAGCAACTGTAAAATAAACTTAATTTAACAGGATAGGCTAAGGTGTAAAGGTGTAACGAAACAAATAATTGGTGTAGTTCCTAAAGGATTGGTTCTACCGGTTGTTCTAGGGGTATCTTACTCTTAAAGTGAGAGTAAACAAAGGGTTTTTACGGGAGTTAACTAACCAGTGTAGTTAGTTAATAAGCAACATGTAAAGGCGATTTGGGTGTAATCCTAAAATTTACCAATTTAAACAAGTTACTCCATCTAAATCCATAGTACTCATCACTATGATCTCGAATAAATATACCAAGTCAAGTTCTAAAGTCTACAACATCACCGGCACACTCATATTTTTATGGAAGTTTGGTAAACATTTAGAAACGGATAAGGTTAAATCCTCACAATATCTAATAAAGGTTATTGTGTGCGGATTATGTAACAAGTAATTTCACAAAAGTATGATTGAATTTTTTTTAAAATTGAGCATAATTTAAACATTTTAGTGTGAAGAATAGGACAAGTATGCATTCTAATTCCCATCCCCCCACCTGAATTATACAACGTCCTTGTTGTATAGATAAAACATTAAAAACGAGAATTAAAAGAATTAAAATGAGAAACTCTCCTGATATTTTGCTCGGTAGATTCTCCATGTAGATTTAATGAGCAAGAAT
>BQNB010044345.1:0-25793 GCA_026074375.1 Tanacetum coccineum | reverse complement strand
AATTGATTAAAATGGCTAAAAATCTTTGTTGCTTGCGAGTTCTTGACGTTTGCTGCTGGGAGTTTTGAGCTTTGCGAGATTGTTTGGTTGTTTTGTATCATTGTCTCTTTGTTTTCTTTTCCCGGGGCTTGTTTGCGTCTACATCAAAAAGACTCCAAAGTGAAAATTGGTGGCTCGACCTTCGTGTGTGAGGATTTTTCTCTTGTCTCGGTTTTACTGTAATTGGTAAGAGTTTTTTCATTCCTTTTGTAGACCTCACTGTTAAAGCCTCAGGTAGATTCTAGTCTTGTATCTATACTATTAAGCTCCTAGCACCTTGCTAGTAGCTTTTTATTTATATATATCTTCGTCGTTAAAAAAGTGAATTTTTTTTAATAATGCGATGATTGACATTTTGTATGTGTTCACTCCACTAAAAATATTACTATATGAGTTTTAATACACTACATTCCATAAGGTGTATGACATCAACATAACACATGTTGGAGATAGTCATCTTAACAGCTTCTCAAACTGTAAAGCATTCTTATTCTTTTAATGTAATGCAACTATGCTCTCAATCATGCACGTCTAGTTAGCAGTGTCATCATCCATGATGAAATCATGCTGATGACATCAAATAACGTCTATTTTATAGAATCATTTATCCCATATAATTAACCTATTTTGTATTATTATTGCAAAGAATTGTTACTTAATCGTTTGTATTTGAGAATTGTAGTAATTATGGAGTACTTGGTGAAACTTGATTGAAAGGCACGCATTCTGGAGCTTAAACAAAGATATTTTGAAGAATACTGTTTTGACAACCAATACGCCGTATCCATCAAGGAAGATACAGCGTATTTGTGCCTGCATTAACCAAAGACCACGAAGGACACAAGACCAATACGCCTTATCCAGGAAAGGCAATACGCCGTATTCAAGCTTTATGGGAATAAAATATTCTGGAAGATATCAAACGTGGTCCCTACTCCAAGAAACCCCCCGATACGCCATATCGAACCCATTCGATACGTCGTATCGCACCAACTTCAGACCCTATAAATAGAAAACTCAAAAACGAGTTTTAAGTGTGCTAAATCATATTCTCGATACCTAAACCACAAAAGTATATTTTCAGAGGAGAAAAAGAGCAGAAGAGGTCGAGCATCGCGATTAATTCCATAGGAGACAACATGTAATTTCTTATACTCTTGTAATCCTTTGGTTTTTGTTATCATTCGTGAAATCGATTAGTTTACCTTGGCTAAATCATTACTTTTGTATTAATTATGAGTTTTAAGGCTAATACCTTCGGGTATTAGCCATTGTTATGAAGATCTTAATGTTTGGTTTGTTTAGCTTGATTTCCTAATTTATCGTTGATTGCTTATTTATGTTTGCCATCATACTTGTTTACATGCTTTTATATGCGACCTATCATTCAACTGGATCTAGTGATACGGACCAAGTAATCTAGATGCCGAGATAGCTCTTCATATAATGATTTATACATCTAGATCAATAGGATCACAATTAACGACCTATCTTCACCCTTTGATTGTGAGTTTAGTTGTGCCATAAGGTGACCTTGGTATCAACGATTACGTTTTAATCAATTGGTAAAGACTTGGTTAGTGGACTACTAGTGTATGAATTGCCATTAAGTAGTAAGTGGGTAAAGTCTCTATAAGCTAGGGTTTAACAAGATCACCATTGCCTTAATCCCTAAGATAGATTATAATCAACAAATAAGGATGCTTTATGCGGATGCGTTTAATTGTGACAGAATTCTACGTGTCTAGGTCTTAGGAAGAAGTAACGCCTAAGTCTTAAGAATGATATGCCGCCTCGAGATAAGTAATCATTGCACTAATAAACAAACCAACGTTCTGATTGGATTAATAATGGTTAATACAATTTTCTTATATTTGGTTAGACTGCTCTTTTATCTTTTGTTAATCTGCTTGCGTTGTGTTTTAGTGTCTTGAATTGGTTTTAGTCACCACAAAACCTGTGCCAGTCTCTCAGGCTGAAAACCCCCCTTATCCATTAGATTTAGGATTAACATAGGTTTAGCATAGATTAGACTAACTTAGATTAGAAAAACCAAAGTATTAATAAATTGAAAGTGTTCCTCGCTCTTAGTGATCGACACCCTACTTACCACGAAACTCCCACCGACCGGGTACACTGCCCGTTAAAGTGTTGTTTTTGGTTAAGTCGGCAAAATATAAATTTAAAACTTGAATCATAAAAATATACACCACACAACGACACATCAAGTTTTTGGCACTGCTGTCGAGGAGTGAAAATTAATCTTGATTTTTATTTTATATTTTGGTTTTTAGCATTAGATTAGATCTAACCCTTAGGAGTAGTGTAATTTAGATTAGTTCATATTTTTGTTTGATTGCTAATTGTGTGCTACGGCGTATTCAGTTGACTGAATACGACGTGTTTGTTATTTGATGATTTTCTGCCCTAGTAAGTTTATTACAGGATGGACGATCCAAACATTACTATGGAGGAATACATCAAGCTTGAGAAAGAAAAGGCTTGAAATAGTGGTAAGGTGTTTAACTGGGAAACTGCTAAGTATGGTAAGATCTGGTATGATGAAGACGTTCACGACCTCATATCTGTTGAAACCAAATTCCCAGCTATTGCTTTTAATGATCAGATATCATCTGAAAAAACACTTTTTTATGAACCCACGGTAAGTTCTCTTAATGATGAAATTGACTTTAAAATTTCATTTGACGATTCCGATGATGAAGATTACACGGTAATTTTTGACAAAAATTTGTTTTCTTATAAAATAATTTCTACCAATGATTTGAAAACGGATTCAGAAAATGATAATGAAAAAGTCAATATGCCTTCACTTCCATCACCTGAGCCTACGGTAAGTTGTTTTAATGATTTAGACTTCTTTAATGATTTTGAGAATGAATTTCCAGCCATTGTTTACAATGATGCTCTAATGTCTAAATTAGATTTGTTAACTGAACCAACTTTAAACCCTTAACATATCGACGAATTTGATTTGAAAGATGAAACATCATTGTCCGAATATGATGAAGTGGAACAAAATGTTTTGTACTTTAATGATCTATTCCTTTTCAACATAATTCAACCCGATGAATTAAAGTCGGATAAAGACAATGATGATAATGAAATCGATATAATACAATCTTCGAAGGGTAACATAAATACACAAGGGTCGAAATCTAATCATTACATAAACTACGAGCTAAGACTGTTACAACTTGGAAGTGACCGACACTTTTTGTGTTTCCAACAACCCTAAACGGTATTATAAGGATAGTGTTTGTACAAGAATGTTGCGGAGGCCAATGTACATTTTCTTTGCTTTATTCAAATTAGGAAAATTGGTCTCCAAGAACGGATACGGCGTTTTAGGTTAAAACCTATACAGCGTATCCACTATTTTTATCTAATGTTGACCAAGTCAACAAAACTCGCCAATACGGCGTATTAATCAAGAATCAATATGACGTATCGAGTTTGGGTATAAAAGCCCAACTGATACGCCGGATTGAGTTTTACCACAACTTTTCACTCTCACACAAAATCTTTTCCCCACAAAACAAATTCTTGGAGATCTTCTATTTTTGATTCATAATCATAATCACCATAGCTCGTGAGTACATTTTAGAATCAAGCACCGTATCCAAACAAGAATAGTAGAAATGGGAAGAAAGAGAGAGTGATTTCAAGTGTGTAGAAGCTAAAGAAAAAGTCTAACTTAAAGACTTCATTGTAAACAAAAGTGCTTCCGAGAGACAACCCGGAATGTTATTTATTTTTATTGAGTCTGTCTTCCCAAACATCAATACGGCGTATCCGCTCCATACCATACGGCGTATTGATTGTCTGGACGTTATCAGTCTTTACTTTTTATGCACTTTAAAAACATTATCGTCAGTACTGGCAATACAGTGTCTTCATGCACATGATACGGTGTATTCACCAGACTGACTCGTATTTAGTTTGTTTTGTTTAGTTTAAATTAACTGCAGGTACCAAAAATAGGAATGCACGTTTTTCCTATTATTTGTACAAGACCTCAATGAAAGAAATATCGACGAATATTGGTGGAGAATTTACAAATCTGGAGATCATGAAGTGTTGGAGTCTTGAAACTTCAAGGCGGTTGTTCAACACACGAATTCTTGCTTAATAAACTCAACATGGAGAATCTACCAAGCAAATATCAGGAGAATTTCTCATTCTAATTCTTTTTAATTCTGGTATTTAATGTTTTATCTATACAACGAGGACGTTGTATAATTTAAGTGGGGGGATAGGAATTAGAATGTATACTTGTTCTAATTTTCATACTAAAATACTTAAATTATGCTCAAATTTAAAAAAAAATTCAAGCATACTTTTGTGAAATTACAGGTTACATAACCCGCACACAATAACCCTTATTAGATATTGTGAGGATTTAACCTATCTGTTTCCAAATGTTTACCCAAATTCTACAAAAATATGAGTGTGTCGGTGATGTAGTAGACTTTATAACTTGGCTTGGTATATCTATTCGAGATCGCAGTGATGAGGACTATAGATTTAGATGGAGTAACTTGTTTAAATTGGTAAATTTTAGGATTACACCCAAAAAGCTTATACATGTTGTTTATTAACTAACTACACTGGTTAGTTAACCCCCGTATAAACCCTTTGTTTACTCTCACTTTAAGAGTAAGATACCCCTAAAACAACCCGTAGAGCCAATCCTTTAGGAAATACACCAATTGGTTGTTTCGTTACACCTTTATACCTTAGCCTATCCTGTTAGATTAAGTTTGTTTTATAGTTGCTAGTTGCTTAATGTGTAAAGTATGTATTTCTCGAGTCTTGTGTCAATTTTGGTACGGTTGGAAGAATTTGCACATCACAAATGAGAATGTATAAAGTAGTCAAAACTCATGTATTTTTACTACCATTACAATTAATGGTACGTCCGAAGAATGAAGAATTATAGAAGGAATTATCCGGAATTATTATGATCATGAAGATGGTGAAACTACTCCGAGTTTCTTATATAGTTAGATATAAAAATAAAAATAAAAAAAAATAAAAAAATAAAAAAAATAAAAAAAATAAAAAAAATAAAAAAATAAAAAAAATTAGAAAATTCGCAACAAAAAAAGAGAAGGAAAGTTTGAAGATAATCGTTTCGCAACTACCGAAGGAATTATACGAAGGATCGATTATTCGTTGATACGTCATACAAATTGACGATGTAGAGTATTGTATAAAGTGGAAGATATCGCCACTTGCCTTGTAAAGTATGTAAAGTATGGGACGATTGGGAAGTTGACCATTACGGGAATGTCAACTTTGGTTGTTGTTTTTGATCTATGATCAAGACGTTGTAAATAGTTGTGTCTTTATCATGGTAACGGCCGGGAAAAAGTGTCTAGCAACTTGTATCTTAGACTTAATCTATTTGTTTCGTAATTTTTATTTAACAATTTATTTCCCTTTCCTAATCATTAACCATGGGTTTTACGCGAATGAGGATTTGTACAAGTGTGCATGTCTATTCTGTCGTTACGGCCATGTATGCATGTCTCAGCTGCCTTGTTGGTTTATTACTATTGGTGAAAGTTAGAAGATCCCTACCTTATATCATTCTTCTTCCTAACCGTTGGTTAAACTCAAATGAGGATGTGATCGAACACACATGTCTATTCCATTGTTACGCTTGTTGGTGTGGTACTTTTGATGAAAGATTGTAGAATGATCAACCCTAAGCCTTATCATGCAAACCCATATTTAACTTTATAAACTTGTTACTCCTTAGCTCTAGTGGTGGAGATGTGTATCCTTGCCAAGCTTATGATAGAATACTCGTCACGACCGAGCAATTGAGAGAATTAGTTACATGTTACCACATAGTTTAGTTGAGTGATTTGAATGTTTTTATCTTCCTATTTCGTGAGGTGTTTGGTTGTGTACTTGTAATAGATCAAATAAATGCTTAACGGGAAATATCCTTAGGGATACATTTTTGTAAACTTATAAAGGCTGCTTGAGGACAAGTAGGATTCAAGTGGGGGGATATTTGATGACATCAAATAACGTCTATTTTATAGCATCATTTATCCAATATAATTAACCTATTTTGTATTATTATTGCAAAGAATTGTTACTTAATCGTTTGTATTTGAGAATTGCAGTAATTATGGAGTACTTGGTGAAACTTGACTGAAAGGCATGCATTCTGGAGCTTAAACGAAGATATTTTGAAGATTACTGTTCTGACAACCAATACACCGTATCCATCAAGGAAGATACGGCGTATCTGTGCCTGCACTCACCAAAGACCACGAAGGACACAAGACCAATACGCCGTATCTTGGAAAGGTAATATGTCGTATTCAAGCTATATGGGAATAAAATATTCTGGAAGATATCAAATGTGGTCCCTACTCCAAGAAACCCCCGATACGCCGTATCAAACCCATTCGATACGCCGTATCGCACCGACTTCAGACCCTATAAATAGAAAAATCAAAAACGAGTTTTAAGTGTGCTAAATCATATTCTCGATACCTAAACCACAAAAGTCAATTTTCAGAGGAGAAAAATAGTAGAATAGGTCTCGCAATGCATTCCAATCCATAGGAGACAACGTGTAATTTCTTATACTTTTGTAATCGTTCAGTTTTTGGTATCATTCGTTAACTCAGTTAGTTTACCTTGGCTAAGCCATTACTCTTGTATTAATTATGACGTTTGAAGGCTAATACCTTCAGGTATTAGCCATTATTATGTACATCTGAATGTTTGGTTTTGTTTATATCTCGATTGCTTAATTTATCATTGTATGCTTGTTTATGTTTATCAATTTATACTTGTTTATGTGCTTTAATATGCGACCTATCATTCAACTGGATCTAGTGATACGGACCAAGTAATCTAGATGCCGGGATAGCTCTCCATATAGTAATTTATACATCTAGACCAATAGGATCACAATTAACGACCTGTCTTTGCCCTTTAGATTGTGAGCTTAGTTGGACTGGTAGGTGACCCTTGGGATCAACGAGTATGTTCTAATTAATTGGTAAAGATTAGGTTAGTGGACTACTAGTGTATGAATCATCGTTAAGCAGTAAGTGAGTAAAGTCTCTGTGAGCTAGGGTTTAAGAAGATCATCAGTGCTTTAATCCCTAAGATAGATTATAATCAGCAAATAAGGATGCTTTATGCGGATGCTTTAATTGTGACAGAATTAATGTGTCTAGGTCTTAGGATGAAGTCCCACCTAAGTCTAAGAATGATACACCACCTAGAGATAAGTAATTATTGCACTGAATAAACAAACTAACTTCTAATCGGATTAACGATGGCTAATACAGTTTTCTATTATAAGGCTTGACTGCTCTTTTATCTTCTGTTAATTTGCTTTCGTGGGTTAAAGTGTCTTGAATTGATTGTAGTCACCACCAAACCAGTGCCAGTCTCTCAGACTGAAACCCCCTTTTACCTGTTAGAATTAGGATTAGAACTAACATAGGATTAGCATAGGTTTGACTTATATTAGAATTAACTTAGATTAGATAACCAAAATATTAATAAATTGAGAGATTTAACCTCACTTCAAGTGTTCGACACCCTACTTACCACGAATCTACCACCGACCGGGTACACTGCCCATTAAAGTGTTGGTTTTGGTTAAGTCGGCAAAATATGAATTTAAAACTTGAATCATAAAAATATACACCACACAACGACACATCACCTACCATAACTGGGATTGAGTGTCATCTCAATAAAACTAGGAACAGTGTATACAAACAACAATATGCTCTTCATCTGAAATCCCAAAACGATGAACATTTCTTTAGTAATGTTTGGCGCCCTTATGAACTCCAAATTCGTTGGCTATGATAATTGCACCATAATTGTCGTAATATATATCCATAGATTTTTCATTACTAGGGACGAATCCAAGCCTAGAAATGATTTTTCTAATCTAAACAACCTCTTAAGAATGTTTATTTCAATAGTATATCTATTGACTTACATTTAGATACCAATATTGTCAGATCATCTTGCACTCATGCAAATGATATAAATATACTCATACACAATATGATGTACATAATGAATCCTTCAGTTAGACTTAAGGTTTTCATTTATGTGCTCAATCTTATCAGGTGAGATATATTCATTGAAACTCGCTCAATGATATGTCATATTGTTTACATTTATTAACAGCATATGTTTCTTCCAAATAAACACATATTTCAAGGTTTTATGTTTTATTTCCTAAATCTATCAAATGAAGCTTCATTCCAAGCTAAGGATTTTCATCTAGCTTAGATGAAATGTTGCTACTAATATGTTATACAACATATGTGATTTAAGGAAAACAAACATAATGCTCCTACTAACTCTTAGGTGTACTCTCCAGTTATCTTAGTTCTTGTTTAAAATCAAAACATTGATTAAATAATTAAACATAAGATTCAGCTCCTAGATGCGTGCTTTGATACATACTTGGATTCTTGCATTTTGTACACTTCCTAAAGATAATTAGAATTCATAAACCCTTTTAATTACACACCATCCTCACAAAGGTAACCATTTATGAAAGAGTTTTGATATCTCATTGTCATATTTCATATTTATGAAAACATGTATTGTAAACCGTAGAGTGTGGGGTGAATACGTTATTTTTGACTTCATCAAAGTTTATGAAACTTCAAGTCTCAAAGAAACCGAGTGTTGTAATGATAACTTAGCAATGTGAACTATAAGTAGATGCATCAAGAGAGAGAGAGAGAGAGAGAGAGAGAGAGAGAGAGAGAGACCATGATATATACCAGTTTGGGATGGGGGGGGTTAGACCATCTGTACGTCCAGTTGCGAATCCACGACACCTATACTATTCACTAGTATAATCCTTATGGTAGACTATAAACCATATTACAATTTTGCTACACCGATATGCACTAAGATCGACAATCACTAAGAAAAGCTACTCCTTACGGTATTTCGCCCTCGGAATCCACCCCTAAGAACCCGTGATTCGACTTACTCCTAAGACCACTAAGATCACTAGAACCACTAAGAACTTCTCCTTAGAAGTATACCAAAACCCCAACTAGATCACCCAATGATCTAGGCTTGATCATAAAGATACAAGACTTTCCTTACAACCAAATTGATTGAAAGTTGTTTGTCTTAAATCAAGTCCTAACCTAACCTAGAGACTCGATTATAACAGGAAGGGTATGAGAGAGAATCCCTCGACTTATAATACATACGTGTGGATTAGGTATTTGTGTGTCTCTCTTGCAAAGATGTATTCTCTTCAATAAGATGATACATTAAGAAGATTAGAACACAAGAGGTGTTAGACTTAGAGAAGATTAGAACACAAGAGATGTTAGACTTAGAGTATTAGGTACTTGTGTGTCTCTCTAGGCTAAGAATACACATACTTACTCTCTCTCACTAGAAACTTGCTCTCACGCGAAGTCTAATCGTGTGATCCCTTCTTGTGGCAAGGCTAACGTTGCTACTTTTTCTTAGCAAGAGATCCACATCCACTTCACTTAGTGCAAAATCCATGTTTAACGAGCTTGGAAACATACTTTTAAGTACAGGTGGCAAATCATACCTATATGTCTTAACTTGTGCAATTTGGACCCTTTTTTGAGTATCATGGGCTGAATGGGTCTTGTATTTTATTTTAATTGGACTATTGAGGCAACACAAAAGGTTTGGATTTAAGAAACGGGTGTTATGGGCAAAGATGAAAATATGTGATGGGTTTTTTTTGCCCATTGTTTAAACTTGGGTCTAGTTTGGTCTCCCTTAATATTACAGATATGTCTAGTTGATTTTTATCTGTCTTATCTGTTTCATATGTTTTTGTACATTATTATACGTTTTCATCCGTTTTTATACGTTTTATATATTTTCTTACGTTTTCGTAGTTTTCTTAGGTGTTCTTATGTTTTCGTCGTTTTCATCTGTTTTCGTACGTTTTTGTCAGTTTAATCCATTTTTGTATGTTTCATGTAAGAGTATATCAGCCCACATCAAACACACAAAAATAATGAAAAACTAGAGAGAGAAAGAGGGTTTAGAGAGAGAAAGAAATAAGAAATAAAAATGGAAGTTTCATTAAGGAGAAATGTGAACCAACACCATCCTAACAAGCTAGGAGGGTGGTATATATACCCTAAGAGGGTCGGGCCACTATGGGCTTCTACCTGGGCCTTATTGGGCCGAAACAAGATAACATGTTGGCTTTAAGCCCAAAACCTAGGCCCAATTAGCTTAGAAAATTCCCGTAAACTAATGTTTTCTTATACAAGGCTCGGGAATAAATAATGACCATCACTTTACTAAAAACAAGGCTTACAATGTCCCCTAAGGGGTGGTCATTACACTTATGGCTTCACTTCTTGTGATGTCTTGGATCTTGAAGCCTTGTATTCTTGGAAATTCTTTTGCAGATCCTTTTGCATGAATGTGATTGATGACATCAAATAACGTCTATTTTATAGCATCATTTATTCCGTCTTTATTTCTCGTTTTACATTATTTATGCATGAATTGGTACTTAATTGTTTATATTAGTCATTTGCAGTAAATATCGAGCAATTGGTGAAGATTAACTAAAAGGCACGCATTATGGAGCATAAACAAAGAGTTCAAGAAAGTCTACTGATTCTGACAACCTGTACGGCGTATCATTCTAGAAGTATACGCCGTATCCAAGGCTTTGACGAACTAAAAGACCTTTGACTGACTTTGAAGAATACACCATATCTACATCAACGATACGCCATATATTATACTTTAGTCAACGAAGAACAACCAACTGGTTTTACATCAATACGCCGTATCCATCAAGAAGATACGGTGTATCCGTGTCCTAACTTCACAAAGACATCCATGACGAGAAGACTCAATACGCCGTATCCAGAAGCTTTCATACGCCATATTGAGAGGCAGTTGATGAATAATCTGGAATATTATAATCGTTGAGCCTACGCTAAATACCCCAATATGCCGTATCCCACATCGGCCAATACGGCGTATCGACCTTTTTCCAGACTCTATAAATACAAAACCCTAAACTCAGTTTTAGGCATGCTTTTAACCACCAAGTCTGATTTTTTGAAAATCTAAGAAGCCAAGAAGGTCCATCAACGTGCTTCAATCCATAAGAAACCCTTGTAAATTCTTATACTCTTAATACGCATTTGGTTTTTGGTATCATTCATTAACTTGGTTAGGTTACCTTAATCGTTCGTCTATCACATTTGTATTCTTTACAATGGCTATTGGCTAATACTTTTAGGTATTAGCTATGTTTATGATAATTTAATGTTTGGTTTATGTTTATTCTGATTAATTCTTGTAAATTGTGTGTTGTCTTATGTTTATTAATTTATACTCGCTTATGTGCTTAATTATTGTTAGGATTATGAAAAAGTCTCGGTCACTCCTAAAATGTATTTTGTAGCTCGTAGTTAAGTGGTTAGTTAAACATTGTGTAAAGGTAAGCTAACCAGGCCAAGCCCATGGCACGAAAGGCCCTTGGCCGACCAATGTAAGACTATAAAATCCCTCTCCATGAGTTGGTTCATTCTCAAATAAACACATTTCTTTCTCTTTCTAGTTTGTTCCTACCACTCTCTCTCTCTCTAGATTTCTTTCTTTATTTCACATATTAGTGTGTGATTTGATATTCTACAATTGGTATCAGTCGCCATGGGGTGATATCGTAAGTTTGTGTACGTTTTAATCTTGAAAATAATTGTTTTTTCTAAGGGTCACGTGTTCGAACTTTTAAAAACAAAGTTTTTGGTGTTAAAAACCTTAAAGTTTATGTTTTTATCAAAGATCTAGGCTTAAGATACTTAGTTGTACAAAAAGAATCAAGAAAAAACATCAAAAGGGTGTCGTTTAGGTGTTTTGATGCGGTTGTTGTTACACTTCAACAAAAAGTTTTACAACTCTCTAGGTAGAGCACCTAACCGTTGTAGTGTAGTTAGGCAAGACTCGGGGGTTGTTATCGTTCTCTAGGGGAATAGGTTGGGAAGGATCGAACATAATCTAGCAGAGGTCTAAGGGGTTAAGAGAAGATTCTTTTTTTATTTTTATATTTTTATAAAAGTAGGTAAATATCATAGTTGAGAGGTTGGTTGGTTTTAGCTAATTAAACTAATTATAAATCTAAACTACTTTGGTGATAACTATATGGTAAATGAACGTATTTACTTAATCATGCATTACTCCTTATTATGTTTCTCCAAATTATGTTTCTTTGTCACCCTTGTAATGATCTGTGTAAGTGTTTCCTAAGTCATGAACGAATTACATGAACCCGCCGTCTATGTAATATTTCGTTAAGGCAACGCAAAAGTAAGGTAGTATGAAGACTATTACAAGGCCCCTAAGAGTATATTACATGCATTTAAAACACATAAGAGTGATCAACCATATTAGGGGTAAGGTAGTATGAAGACTATTACCGATGGTATCCTTTCTACACACTCGTGTTTTCCTAGACGTCTATGCCAATTTAATATCTTATGGCTAGTTTTCTAAAGCCTAACGCGTACATCCATCATAAGAAGCAACATAATAAAGATCTACATAATAAGTTTCATGCAAACATAAGTAAATACCAATGGATCTAGCCGGACATATTATAAGGAAGTGAAGAACATATATCAATCAAACAACACACAGACATATTGAATGATAAAAGATAAAGAATCTCACTTGATTAGAACATGAATTAATGGCAGATAAAAGAGGGTTTTGACACCCTAAAAATGACCTAAGTAGCAGCCAAATTCGTCTTCTAAAACTAGGGTTCGGATCCCAAAAGTTACACACTTCAAAACCCTAAAAATTATAGGTATATATAGAAAAAGAAGTCATGGCGGCGTCGCAAACCGTCGTTTTGCCGAATCTTCTAGGGTTTCTTTTGAGACGGCTACGTTCTGACGCCGACGTGAGTGTCCTGACGTCATCGCTTGTAAGATATGATGGCGTCGCTTGGAATTGCAACGCCGTCTCTAGGCACTGTACAGAATTCTTCAAGAGACTTCGGTGTAGATTCGTAGTCTTGTCTGTTTTTTCTCTAATTGAGCCCAAGTTACATGTATTTCCTCCAAAATCCATCCAAATGCTAAAAATACAAAAACAAACAATTAAGCACATAATCTGGGCATATTTGCATGATTTATAGGGTTAAATGACACTGAAAAAGTTTATAAAATGACACCTCATCAAATACCCATACACTTAGGATTTGCTTGTCCTCAAAAAAATGGGTCTTTTTACCTAGACAATAGCAATATTGGAGGCATTTAACCTTGTAGGAACCTGTATAATCACTTCACTTCATCATGGTAAGAATCAAAGATAAGAAAAAGAAAAGAAATTTAGAGAGAGAAAGTAGAAAGAAAAATGGAAGGATGTAATATTAGCTTAAGAGAAAATAAACAACCAACACCCTTTTCCACCAAATAAAAGGGTTTATATACCCACACAACTAAATGAGACGTGTGGGCTTTTGACTTAGACCGGGCTCGGGTTTTGTTGGACTTTAAGTCCGTTACACATACGATACATCATTAACTAAAGAGCCCGGTATTCTAATCTAGCATATTACTACATTACATAAATGAATGACCAAGACCTAATATTCATAATGAACGAACTTCCTTGTTCGACTCAATATTTTGAGGCTAACAAACCTACTCTATAAAAGCAGTTTACGACACAACCTTCTAGACCTCGTAATTAAAAGCACAGAAAGTATATACTAACACCTCACATAAGTGTTTGGATTCTCTCTTTCTCTCGGGTGTATAATGAATTATAACGATATGGGAAACGAGAAAACTAACACTCATTACCTGTCATAGCATACAAATTACCATAGGCTTGGTAAAAGATCAAACCTCCACCGCTAGGCGCAAGTACTAGAATCTACTATCAAAGAGGGCTTTAAAGGGTTATGATGTTTAGGGTGTAGGTGAAACAGCAACAGTAACAGATTGTAGATACACGGGCGATGATAAGTTAATTAACTACAAGAATACATGTTGAGGCGTTGCTAAGCCAAGACTCGACTACTCTACGGATGGACAACGAACTAAAACATACAAACTCTACATCAATCTCTTTCTTTTTCTTTTCTGTTTTTCTCTTCTTTTTTTAAAGATAAAGGATAATACATAACTTGGGGTTTATAACACATCCTTACACTTGAGTTTTTGCTTACTCATTACAATTTACTAATCTAATGACCCAAATTGAAAGGATCAACAAACATGGAGCGTATTGAGCTCTATTGGGGGTAACATGTGACTTCTTCCCCAATTCTTCATAAGATAAAAACTACCATGATTCCTAATCGTCTAAAAATTGTATTTATAAGGATAAATGACTCGACTTAGCAAGTATGTACTCTTGCAATAATTAATTGGGTTTACAATAATGTACTAAAAGCGAGTACATACAAGGTAGACTAAGGCGATTTGGGTGTAACAATTGGTTCAAGGGTAACAATGCTCTTCCTTAATAATCTAGAATCCACCAGAAAATTACGAAAACCATGAAAATGATAGGCTCGAAGGGGTGTACTAGGGGTATCCTACACTAAAAATGAGTGCATGGAAATGGTGTAGGATAGTTATATGATCGAGGTGACCATCATAACAATTACAGGTTTAAAATGGGTTATCCTAGTGCCTCTAATCATTTAGCAAATCCTAGTTCTCACTATGCGATCTCGGGATGCATCACAAAAACAAGGTCTAGAATTTAATACACTACCGGTACACTCATATAATTTTAAACAATACTAATGCTCCAGAAAAGGTGATGAAACTACATATACACATCCATAACGATGGAATAGATACACATGATTGCTCACTTCTTAACTCGAGAAAGCTAAAGGTAAAATTATCTTGGGTATCAAAAATGGATACCCGAATTCCTATAGATCTAAAGGCGAGCCACATTTTTGGAGTGGAATTTGAGAGTTTTTTGTGCTAGTCATATAAATTCCTATCCATGAGACGCTAATAACACTCAGTTTTTGTCGGTATGTGTCATAATTTTTTTTAATTTTGGTTAAAGTTACCGTTTATGCTATTTTCAATATATTACTCATCGTTTTAAGGACAAAGCAAATGACAATTGAAGGAATAGTTTCTAAGGCTTATTTCCCCCTACACTTAAGTTGAACATTATCCCCCAATGTTCTTAAAAGTACCCGCAAAATGAATAAAGGGAAAAGAAAACAAGTAAAAGAAACTAGTACTCCTTTGGTTTGCTCAATAATGGAGAAGAAACATGCGATAACTGGTTAAATCGTCCTCCAAGAATCATCCTCTTGAAACTTCCTAAGAACTTTCGGGTTTCTTCTCATCAAATATAACCTGTAAATCAAAGACAAAGACAACTATACCTGCCGTAAAATCGGCGGGATAATGATATATACAACAAAACTTTTAGGGTTAACTCTATGAAAGCAGTAAAGATAGGTTGAATGTGATGATATAATCAAGGTTTCTACAGGCTTATTGGAAAATTAAAAATTTTAGATATTGTACAAATCATTTTTCGAAAATAATAGAAATTTTTTGAATTTTCACAGGTCTAGTGGCGCGACGCCGTCAAGAAAATTCCTGACGCCGTCTCCAGACACTATGAAAATTTCACATTCGTTTTTCTTGAAAAATTTCCTGCAAGCAACTCTATTAGTTATTTCCTATAGAAAATACTGTATAAAACCTAAGATTAGTCATTACAACCATATGACTCGAAACTGACGCGAATTAATCCAAACATTTTATTTTATATGTTTGAAATGGTTCTATAAACCGGATATTTTTTCCTACGCCTATTTGATGCAAAATACCTTTGATTGCAATTAAGACGAAGTTAAAGACAAAGCAAAGCATGATCACAAATGATTCAAACATATAAGAATAAACAGTAAAGAGTTAAAACACAAGACACTCCTAAATGCGGGAAATTAAATATTGGGTTGCCTCCCAAAAAGCGCTTTTCTTTATTTAACGAGTCTTGTAGCTAGACTCGGAGTCGTACGTCCTTACCTGACTCCTCCTTCATCTGCAACTTCAGTCAAATATTCGGGCCCAAGCTCTACACATTCTTTATAAAAACCCTAATATTTTGCTAATCACGTACTCCACTCCTCTTCTCTTGTCCTCCTTGTTTCTAAGGTAGACTGATTTTGTATGTTCTTTTTCTAAGTTCGATAACGAGTTATATTTCTCTATTTTGTGAGGCATCTTATAGGCAATCTCATTGATTCCGTCAGTGAACTTCACCACTCCTAGTGATAGGTCATGAGTCATATTGGATATTTCAACAAAGGGCTTCCCTAGTACTACTTATGATAACCTAGGGTCTATGATTGAACTGATATCCTCAACAATCATAAAGTCTGCAACATAAGTAAAGTTTCCTACGAAGGTATGCATTCCCTTAATTCTTCCCGTGAAGTTGCTCACTCTTCTATTTGTATCTTCCTTGGGGTCAAGTTTTCTCCTCATGATCCAATTATACATCATTCAGGTCATGATGTTCAGAGGGGAGTTGAGATCTATGTATGCTTTTTCCATATGCACATGTCCAATGTTGCATGGTATTTTAAGGTTTGATGGACATCCCTCTATGATACATATAAGGCCTTGTGGGCTTTCTATGGCTCATTGGACCTCTTTAACTTACCTAATCGGTTCCAAATATATTGTCTAAGACATACGGACCTACATATTCTAGAGTGACCGAGTCTTTTCTCGATGTCTAACAATCTCCCCCTAAGAGAGGTCACTTCATTTTACAAAAAATCTTAAGCTTAGCATTTTATGAATGTCTTTAGTCTTTGCTCATGGTCGTAATTCTTTGTCTTTCATCTTGTGATATGTGTAGTGATCTTTAGACGTTAGGCTTGAGCTTGTTCCTTTAAGCTTGACTTGCTTGTGGTCTATTCTTTGTTGGTCCTTTTGAGATCATCAGCCCAGATTATAATCTCTTACCATTAATCTTGTGATATTTTGACTTCTTGTGTATTTTGAGACCTTCGGACCGACATGACTTATACTTTTCTTGTTCTTGATTGCTTGTATTTTTCATCTTTCTGACGTTCTTGAGCTTTATCACTTCGTACTCAAGAAGGAAGTGCGATATCAGTGTAGTGGGAGTCTTTGAAATACCTGTACTTGGCTTTCATAATGTCTTTACATATGTGATTCAAGTATGAGAATGTGGCTATTTATTAACTTGTCGGGGCCAGATGCTGGACATCGAGTATTAACATTCATGAATCAGTTAGTCTTAAAAACATATATCGTCGAAAGGGTCTTTGGTCAGTTGTCGGAATTACGAATTGCAATAACCATGGTTCCCCGTTATTCAGTATAAATACTGCATGTGATCAGGTAGAATTTCCGAAGTTCTCTTTGACACGGTTTCGCAGCCTGCACTAGTCTGTTCTATTACCGGAGCATCTCAAAGCAAACAAACGGTTTGAGTGAACCAGTAAGATAATATTCTCACCGAATTGAATCAGAATTGATTTAATTATTACAATCGTCGTGTCACTTGCTAAGTGATTTTGGCGGACACATCGAGAGTTTTATGCATTTTCAAATTCGTCTATCTGTCAATTTCCATAGTCTGGGAACGAATCAATTCCAGTTGTCACAAGTTTGATCCTGACAGGATCTCAAAGTCAACTACCGCAGCGCCTGTTTGATGTTGGCTCTAGAAGGATTTCCATCGTCTTTGTGAATACTTAAGTATCACTCTGATGTTCTGGTAATATCACAAGGATAATGCGTAGGACTCTTAAGATATTACTTGTTTTCACAGTTTATGAAAAACAAATATATCGGAATAGTGTCCTAGGGAGTGATGATCTTTTTATGGATCTAGACTCAATAGTGCACCTTAGTTTTAGTAATCAGAGGCTGGAGCAGACTATCACCTTTTTATACAACTACTAGGACGTGAGATAGTCGATAGAAGGTCGTAAAATATCCATGGTAATGAAACAAGAGTCTTTTGAGAGACTTATCGCTAGGGTGGGTTGTGCTTTGCATCTTGGGTCTATGATGACTATCTTCAATACCAGACAACAGCTCAGTATTTCTGATAGCATATGTATTAACCTAGTTTTTGCCTAAGTGTAAAGAGGGCTTCTTTATTTTCACCCTTTATCTTTACATTTCTTTTTCATTCTTCAACCCCTTTCCAATGCTTACCAAGATTCATCATAACACCTTGATGGGTATGTTCCAGTGTTAGCTCTGTCTTAGAGAACTCTGCATTGTCCCTTTCTCAACTTTTATCTTTTATATCATAACTAAGGAGCTTCATATCTAATGGAAATGTCCCTGGGTAGATCCCTCTGCGGTTCTCGGATTGGATCATGGGAATGAACACCTATACCTAACCATCTTATAACTCCAATAAATTAAGTACATGGTTGGTCTTTTGGTATTGTTCTCAGCCTTAAAACCATTTGAAAACATCAATCAAGGTACTTTGTGATATAAATAAAAAAAATTAGTACCTTGATGGTTTTTAACTTTCAAAATTGCCCCCCTGCATATGTGCATCGATAACCGAAAATGTTTTGCACATACGAGGAAGAAGCTGCACTAGAGTCATTCATATCACATTTTTATTTAAAAGTTATATATATTTTAATCATTTTCTCCCCTATTAAAAATGTCAAATCTCTTAATATTTTGGATATCAATTGATTCAAATATATATTAAAATTATTTGGAGAGAAAAAATTGTTCAAATTATATATATTAAGCCTTATTAATGACATTTTAATGCTCCCCTCAATTTCTGAGGGTATTATATAGTGTTGAGTACGTTAATTTGAAAGATTTTAAATTTCTTGAGAAATTCTTGAAAATTCGTACTCAAACACTATATTTGCCTATTTTAGTCCTACACTACTTATTTACATATTCATAAGTTTTATAATTACGAGAATTGGCCTGAAAGAGTAGAACAAATTATGACAAAGTCATATTTTCCACTGAAGCAGTTTAAGGTCTTCCCCGTATTCCCTTCCACCAATGAACTTTTCCAAGCTCCTCATCAACCTTCTTTCCCACAACTGTCAATCAATGTCTTTCACCATGATGTGAGACCGTGTCTTGTCTATGTTACTCCATCTTTTCCTTGGGATGGCTTTGTTATACCCCATCCTCAAATTGGTTTCCATGTCATGAAGAGTATCCCAAACTGATTGGAGTGTACCGTCACTGAACTTGTGGAGCTCATCAGAATGCATCGATCTCTTTCTGTTCAGCTTGTCTTCATAAATAACTCTTTGAGGATCTGAGAGAGTGGTATGTGGTGCTCTTCGGGAGAGGTCTTCATCACGTGTTCTTGGCTTGGATATGTTGAGCTTCTTTTGGTAGCTTTCAACGCCCAGTTGAAGGTCTTCTACTCTCTTCTGAATGACAATATATCTTGTAAACAAACGTAATGCCGCAGCCAAGTCGACAATGACTTCACTTTTGAGATTGAAGAGTGTGTTTTGAACAATGAGAAGCAACATGTCCTCGATGTCATTTAGATGAAGTCTTGGAAAGTCACTATGACATCCGTGATTTAATCAGGTTGGTGATACCTTTATAAATGGCTAAGAGTTCATTTTGTGTGATTTCTTGTATGCTATGTGTTATATATGTGTGCTAAGTGGTTTGAATATGTGCATGATATCATTTTGAGGTATATGATCATCTCATTTTGAGTGCGTTTATGTTTGGTGATGAGTATTCTATTTGTTCACATTTAGTGATAATGGAAAGGAATGACGTATTGCATGCAATGCTACGTCAATAGTTGGATGATTTTGTGTTAAGCGTTTATGAGAAATGTATCATGTTGGAATTAAGTGAAGTGAGTGAAATTTGGATATTTATAGTAGACTTCCTAAAAATAGAAAGTGAAATTTGAAATGAAAAGTTATTTTTAGAAAGTTTAGTAAGTAGTGTTTATGTAAAAAGGTTTACCCAAATTAGCTTAGGTTTTTATGAAAATTTAAGGTAATGAAGATAATTAGTTAAATAATAATTAAAGAAAAACCAACGGCTCTCTGGTCTAATGGTATGGAGGTTTTACCCTCCTAGGCAAGGTCTCAAGTTCGAGTCTTGTCTAGGGCGATAGGGGTTTCCTCCCGCGTGTATAAAGGGAAGGGTGTCATTGCCTTCTGGGCTGGACCCAACCTAGTTGTGTGGGCTTGCTACGCCTTCTGGGCTAGGGGCCATGTAGCCACAATTGCCGTTCAAAAAAAATAATTAAAGAAAATATATATATATATATATATATATGTATGTATATGTAGAAATCGGCCCAAGAAAGGAAAAAGAAAATAAAAGAGATTTTGGGCCTATCTTAGGAGTTTGACTAGGATTATGATTCTAGTTAGTTAGATAAGGGATCCATAAGCTTAAAAAATGACTCATTCAGCCCCTATATCCCTTTTGAGTCGACTTCCATCCCTAATAACAAAGAGAACAAGAATTTGATCCAAGGTTTTGCTAGGTTTGTCAGTTATCAAGAGGTATGTATCCATAACCTAGTTTAATTCTTGCATTCATGTAACATGTAATGTGATGGATCTTAGAGTTTATAAAAATTCAGTAAGTATATAGAGTTTTATGATCATATTATGTTTAGGGATAATTTAAAAGCATGATTATGCAAACGGTGCGTTTCGATTTGCGTTAGATCTTGATTTAGGTGTTTTGCATAATTAGGGTTGTGTTAATGAGATGATAACTCCATGATGGTAATGATTTTTAGGGTGTTTCTGGTGTCTAAACAGTAGCCCAAGGAATATTTTTTTTTAAATCTGGCCTCAAGTCGTTTTGAGTTCGGGAAGTCATTCAAATATTGATTACACTAAAAGTTGTCAAAACAATAAATACGGGTCAAAATTAGGTCATGTTTAGGAAGGTAAAACCCTAACTTAAAAGTGGAATTGAGGATAGACAATCTACAGTGATTAGGTTCAATATGTATATAATGAATCCCTAGAAGTATAACTTCTGATTGTGTGTCTAAGTAGGGTAATTAGGCCCATATATTTTAGTGTGCAATCAGATCCGAAGGGACAGTTTTGAAGTTGGATTTTATTTGGGATAGTTTCACATGTAATGAGTACTTGGTAATCACAAGGTAGTTAGTATACTCATAAATGAACTTAGGTGATTTTTGGTATAATTTATTAAGGTCAGCAAGTAAGGTTTTTAAGTTAGTAAAGATACACTAAAATTCTGCATTTCTGAATAAATTATAGTTAACTAGTGTAATGTGTTAATAAGGTGGTTAAGGTTGGGCATGGTGTCAGGGTGACCCATGATGGTTAATCAAACCCTTATACATCCATTATATGTGTGTTAAATGTACTAGAGATTTTAGCTTGGTCACGTGTAACCGTGTTTATTTATTTGTATAGTTGCGAGATAGGAATTGGAAGCTGCGTTTTGAGCATTCGGGTGAGTTACATAGTCCCACTTTTTATTACGTTTTAAACTTGGGATGAAAATGATGCAAGTGTTGAAATGAGTTTTAAATTGCTATGATTATGTGTTAGTGTAAATGCATGGACTATTATGTGACTGATATGCTTTATGTGCTACATGTTATGTGATGTGATATTGATGTGGACTAAGTCAGGAGGGTTACTTGTGGGTATCCATGGCCTGTTTAGTGGAAGGAATTGTTGTCTAGTCAGGAGGATTACTTGCGGGTATCTATGGCCTGAGCTAGAGGGAAAAAGGATTTGGTATGATCCAAAAGTGATTGAGGTCGTCTGCTTGGAGTTTGAGTGGTTGATTGGATTGACTTGCATGTATTGCGTTTGGCATGACAAGGTTGGTGGTTTTACTTGCATGTACTGTGTTAGGCATGACAAGGGACATCGAGTGTTGGTTATGAGGGATCGGATGGGTACGCCTACCCATTATATGATTTTTTTGGTTTGATATGATTGGATTGAATTGCATGTTAGCTTGTATGTTAGTTAGCATAATTGTCATGCGAAATGTGTTGTTTTATAATCACATAAATTGGTTAAATTGTTTTGGAAATGTATTGGATATGTGTGTCTAAAAACCTATGTTTCTCACCAACCATTGTGTGGACGTATAAGCATCATTTTCAGGTATTCAGCAGGATGAGATTAAAGTTAAGAAAATTAGCTAGATGGACCGTAGGCAGCTGGCGAAGTTTAGTTATCTAGATTTCGTTATTTGTTTTGGATGTATGAATGTTTGCATGTCATGACATTGACATGAACTGCCTTTATTTCAATGTCAGTCGCCTTTTGGATTTTGTTGATGTGTTTGAGTATTTTCATGACACTGCGTGTCTATACCTTGTATTTTATGCATGTTTTAGTTTCTTTATATAGACGCCAATGTGTTGTGATGATTCCCTCTCTTGTCGCGCCTCGCGTTTCCTCCTTGGCGGGGTGTGATAGATTGGTATCAGAGCCTTTGGTTATAGAGAAGTAGGTGGTTGAGCCTAGACTATAACCTAAGGGTCCTTCATGTAGATGCATTTAGGGCTTAAGTGTTTGATGCTATAACTGCTATGCTTCTCCTCTATTTTTGCATATCTTATATATCTCATATTTGGCAAGTGCATTCTGAGTTACTTATTGCCTACCATTATCTGATTATGATATGCATTACTTTCTTAGTATTTTTAGCTACTATTTTTCCCCCAACCCGTAAAGAAGTCTCAATTGGGGAACCGTTTTCCAACTGCGGAACTTAAGCGTTATAACAGGAGCCTCTTTGTGGAACCGACGAGATAGGATACGATTTTTTCTTTTTTTCTTTTTTTCTTTTTGTTTTTTCTGAGACGTATTGTCGAATGTGTGTAATAGGGTTGGACCCGCAGAGTCAGGTGATTCTTGCGGAGGCAAAGTCAAACCCAAGTGAGGCCCAGCATAAGTTTATCCCGTCCTTTACTTCGTCATGTTGTTATTGATTATTTCTTTCGGATATTTCGTATTTTGGGAATTGTTGTGAGACTTCCGTTCCTTTATGTCGTTTCGATTTTATTTTGATATAAGTAACTAGTTATTTGATGGAGCATCCTTTATGTGTTAAGTTGGAGTGGTTTAATGTAACACCCCCAAAAATGTGTCGCAGCGGAAATGTGTCCGGGGGAGTTACTTCATAATACACAGCGCCAGATACAAGAGAACGACCTCTAAATGTGTCGTTTGAAAAGTAATCTTGTTGATTTTCTTGAAATTGATATAACATTTGTCCCATAATTGCATCACAATGAAAAGCTTGAAAACAATACAACGAGATTTGATCATTTGAATGTAAGTAGAAATCCATGAATGAAATCCTGTCAATTTAGACTCCAATGCACATCATGTAATCCAAGCATCTAATCCACCTGAGAAAAACATGCTTAAAAATGTCAACATAAAGTTGGTGAGTTCATAGGTTTGTTTAAGTATAAATGTTGAACCAAGGTTCTGTAAAGTGTGTATGACCATTTAAAATCCTTAAATGTCCTTCCAAAATGTATGTATGATTTTTAGAAATCAAATAGTTGTAAAGTATGCATGACCATTTCAATCCCCAAATAGTCACAAAAATGTACGTATGAACGTTGAACCGCAATTGTTCAAAGCATGTATGATATTTATATATATATATCACCAAAATGTTTCAAAGTATGTATTCCAACTTATTCAAGGCACAGACGTAGACTTGTATGTATGCCACTTTATTCAAGGCACGGTAAGAGTGTACCCATCATAGGTGTTCCCTCCAAGAACACCCGGGCATTAATGAACATAATATGTACCCATCATAGGTGTCCCCTCCAAGAACACCTGGGCATTATTGAAAATAATATGTACCCATCATAGGTGTCCCCTCCAAGAACACCCGGGCATTTTTGAAAATATCCATGTGTATGTAATTGTTTGCCCAGTGATAGCTAATCACCCAAACGGGGATTGTCAATCCCGAATAGATCTATTTCATAACATTCACGCTCACCCTCCAAGTGATTTACAGTTCATGCAACCTAAGCTAATCCATAATCATTCGAGTAAAAGTATAGTTGTTGCATCCATAAGTAAAAAACCAATGTTGTATCTCTCCGTGAGATATGCATATGAGTGTATAACCAAGTTATAGCGAGTGTTCAAGCCCAAAAATTAAACCAAGTATTGTATCTCATCGCGAGATATATAAATAAATATGTAAACCAATTTGTAATCAACCATGTAAATGCATTTGTAAACAAGCATGTTCTCACCCCAAAAATATATGTAAAACCAGTAAAAACAGGGGGGCTATAAACTCACATTGATGTTGCAGGACGATTGGCAGAAATGCACATATTAAGCATAACACGAACGAAAACCGGAACGGCTCGACCAAGAAGATGCAATCTATCTTAACGACTATGACCCACTAGCCTAGGATAATGTACTTGGGTTTTCCCGATGAATGGTTACGCCAACGCGACACGTTGATAAAGATTTAGATTTCCAAGTTGTAATAGTTTGGTGGTTGGTTAAATAAAATAAATCGAAAGTAAACGCAAGGTGTGTAATATATTCCGTATATATTACATATGAAAAATTGAACAAGTATATAATTTATATCGTGAATTATATAACAAAGGAAACCAATTAGACAAATAGTCGAGGTATATAATACCTTGCAAGTATTATATAAAAATGTGAGAAAAAGATTTGAATCATAATGATTCGACACGTGTTCAGAAATCACCAAACAAATTAACAAGGATTTCTTGCATATAAGTAAACACACGTTTTAAAGTTACAATTTATGTAAACGATGTTTGCAAAATGTTTCCAAAAATAGTTACCTCATTTTTAAATGTATAGTTTTCGTTTGTTTGTCGGGCTATTGTATAATTAAAAATAAGAAATCTTAAGACTATAATTTAATCTTCTTTATCGGGTTTCCAAATATAATAGAAGTTTTAAACGAAAAATACTAAGTATAAAATTTAAGAAGTTTTGGCATGACTTATTCGTTTATACAACGTTTTCCATTTTCACAAAATTCAATGTTTTCCACTTTAATCAATCAATGTTGCAATACACTCGCGTGATCAATATATATAATTAGACAAAATGAAAATAACAATTAACACATTTATTTAACCTTTTAAACCACCATTTGATCCAGTTATATATATATATAATCTTAATAATTTTTATTAATCGATTTATATAAACCAAACGAACCCTTATTGGTTTCTGCTCACCCAAACACGACCTTATACATTTCCTGCTCACCCAAGCACGCCCCTTGGGTGTTTCCTGCTATACCAAACGCACCATATACGGGTTTCTGCCAAGCCAAACGCACCCTTAGTGCGTTCCTGCACAAACAAACGCACCCTTATGTGACTGCCGCTAAACCAAATGCCCCTTTTTGGCAATTCTGTTAAACCAAACACACCTTTAGTTTGAAACTGTCAAACCAAACACACCCTTATAGTAAATCTGCTAACCCAAACGCACCCTTATGATGCTTCTCCTAAACCAAACGCACCCTATGTCGGCTGAACAACACCAAACGCACCCTATGTCGGCTGAATCAATACAAAACGCCCTTTTTGGTGTTCCCTAAGTCAAACGCACCCCTTTTTGGCTGATGATACAAAACCAAACGCGACCTATGGTTGTTAAA
>BQNB010044344.1:0-44947 GCA_026074375.1 Tanacetum coccineum | reverse complement strand
GATTTCAAACTCAAATCACCAACCTAATCCACATCACCATCAACCAATGGCTACTTGACCTCAACAATGTCTCTTCCTCCAAGAGTACATCCACCACCTCTAACTCAAGAAAGTGGATATATGGACATCACTCTTACTCTTTCACCAATCACCCCACTTGACATTTAATTCAATACTCCATCACCTTCATCACCTCTCTTTGGTCATCCCATTTCGTGAAACCTCCTTGAAGCACATGGAGATTCATGCTTATGTTGCATTCACAGCCGCACTCTCATCTTTGGATTAAGAGATGAACTCTAATACATGTTTTCTTACAATGAACACATGCTTTCCCAACCACCACCACTAAATTCTCCACCACCACCATCAATCTCTCCAAACTAAACATGCTCTATGTTTAGTCACTCATGTCTCAAATAATTTTCAACCAAAACTTTTGCAAGCAAGTCTTATGGCATTCTAAGAAAATTAGGACCTTTGTAGTTTTTACTTATGTATGATGTATTATTATGCCATAAGCATAATATTTTCTTTTAATGCATGCTAGTTATATAATTATATGGTACACACAATTTTTATGCTGAATGAATAAACTCTTATTCTATGTTTTTAATATGCAATTGGAAAATTTGTTAGTGATAAGTGTTAAATTGTATACATAAAATACCCAGGATTTTGCCAATAAAAGCCAAAAATATGCCAAAAGATGGAAATATGTGTGCTTTTGTGTCTCAATGTGCAGGAAAGGATATCAAAGTCAAAAAGAGCAAAAACGACCAAAACCGACAAGAAACGGAAAAGACAAGTGATCAAGTATAAGTGAAAGATTTGAAGCCAATATCAAAAGCCGGATCAAGACCGTGGTCGTGAAAAGTCAAGAAAGTAAAGAAAATGACAAAGGAAAAATGACCATTATACCCTTTGAAGAGGATGCAAAATTACTAAAATACCCTTTGGGCCCTTTTACACCATTCAGATCACAAAAACCCATTTATGAGCCCAAAATCAAAATCCATTTCTTGTTTACAAAACTACAAGGGCCAGGAATGACAAATCTCAAACTCATTTTACATTATACTTTGAATAGAGAAACAGAGGGGCTAGTTATGCAATAACGCCAAACTTTCAAACAAGACGCGGTATAACTTTTACCCTAACCACTTGATAACCGTTTTTCCCGCCAAAACACCCAACAAGCCCAACTTCCCCAAATCCTTCTCCCTTTTTTTTCCAACTCCACCCCACCTCGTATTTACCATCTCCACGTCATTTTTATGACATGGCAGCCTCCCATTAGTGCGAACACCTCACCAATTACATCCAACGATCAAGATTCAAATAGAAAAGATCCAACGGCTTGGAAGGATGCAAGTTCTTATCTTCTCTTCATCTTTTTCCTATAAATAAGAGCTTGTAATTCAAATATAGAGGGAGATAGTTAGAGAGAGTTAGTTCAGTTTTATTTTGTAATTTTCTCTTTGTAGCTTTCGTGTACTGTTCATCTTTTCGAATTAAGCCTTTTAAATCTTTCAAGTCAATTGTACTTCTTGTTTCGTATCTTGTACTCTTCTTTTAAAAGCAATAAAGATATTAGAGTTGTGTTTGTGTTCAAGTTTTCAAGAAATAAGCTAGTTTTAGCTAATAAGCTTGAAATAAGCTCAATTTAGCTTATTTTGTTTCCTTTAGTTCACAAGTTGTTCAAATTTTGTTAAAAGTCTTTTAAACACTGTTTTTGTCTACTTTTATTCACCTCTATTCATTTGAGTTCAAGTTGATTGAATTTGGAAGCAATGAGGAGTAATAAGCTCAAAGAAGCTTATTGAGCTTAAGCTCTTGGTCTAGAGGCTAGGAGCCATTAGGACATTGAGTTTTAAGGTCATTCACTCAGAAAGAGTGGCCTAGTGTCTGAGATTACAAAAATTCAGGTTTCACTCTCTAATTTTCATTATAGCATTTGAAGCTTATTCTAGATGCTTATTGAGAATTCAGAAATGCTTATTCCTTATTGAAGGTTGTTTAGTTGATCATTAGTATTAGCTGTTGTTTTTTTTCCATTACCTATTCTAGCAAAATAATCTTTTTAGTTGAAACTGTTCTAACTAGTGATAAATTCCTAGCTGAGTAACTAGCTTATTTCTTTTCATAAGCTTTAGTTTTTAGTGCTAAAATAGCTTAATTAGTTGAGTTCAAGTTAGAGTAGATATAAGGTTTTAGCAGATTTAGAGTTAAAAATAGATTTTAAGTAAAATTTAGTTTGGATAGTTTAGTTAAGTAGTGTTTGGTAAAAGGTGGTTTTGACTCTAAAAGTCAACATGATTCTGTCAAAATACTCTACATAGTTTAGATTTTCGGAGTTATCAAGTTTAAAAGAGGATTTAAAAGTTAGTTTGTAGAATTTCAAGATTTAGAGCTTAAAAAGCTACTACTAGCACCAGGACAGTTTAATGATCAAGTAGTTTTAGAGTTAAGTGTTTCATAGCATTTTAGAGTTCAATTTTGGTCAATGCAGGTTTAGTAACATTTAGTGAGTTGGTTTAAGAGTTCTCAACTTAGAATTTTGGTCTGCACTTAAGGTTTTACCAAATATATCAGCACAAGCAGTATTAACTCAGTTAATACTGCTGTTGCTCATCATTTTTTTGAAGCTGTCTTTAGCATTTGAAATTAGGAGATAGAAGTTAGTATTAAGCATCTTAATAGTACTCCATTAGCTCTACATAATTCATCTTTAAAGTTTCATTTTTAAGCTTTTAGACTAGCTTTAATGTTCTTGCAAAAGTGGTATAGCAGCAGCTGAGATTTCTTGCTTATTTTCTTTTGGATTTCTATTTTCTAGTTGTCCATTCCAAAAACCTTTTATCTAGGTTTATTCTATAATCATAGAATAGCTTATTTCTAAAATTTTAGTTTCTAGGATTTAGATTTGAGCTATTTAGCTTATTAAAAGAGCTTAATTTCAGTAATAAGCCTGAACCTTAGTTTTTTATAGCAAATTTCTTGTTAATCTTGTTTACATTTAGCTTATTACTTTTTAGACATCCCTAGTACACATAATAAGCTTCATTTAGCTTCTTTTGGTTTTTATTTTTTTTAAGTATTAAGCTAGATATAAGCAAAAGTTTAGAAAAGTTAGAATTTTAAAGAAAAACCATAGTTTCTGTAACTCAGATTAAAAAGCTAATTTTCTAGCTTATCTAGTTGTTAAAAGTTCAAAGTGCTTTTGTTAAAGTTGTAGTAGATAAGCTCAGGAACAACTTTGCTGTTTTAAGTTTTTGCTTATTTTCATTTTTGCAATAAGCTCAAAATTGCTTAAGTCGTAGGGTCTGTTTGGTACATTTTCAATAGTTAAGGGTGTCCTGTTTTAACTATAGTGTAAAATTTAGTTACTTACCCCGCCTACCCTTTACTTTTATTCTTTGCACTTTCTACCCTGTTCTTTTAGGATTAATAAAATAGTTTTTATATTTTTAATATTAGTTTAATAAATTTAGGTTTTAGGTTTTAATTAGCAAAATTAGGGTTCAATTGATGAGTAAAAATTGGGCATTTTTATACCATTAAATTTCTGCACATTTTTAGTAGTTAAAAATCATTTTTCTTAATTTTTCCAATTGAATTTGTATTTTCTGAAACTTAAAATAGGTTTTTGGTAATTTCTTTTCTTATGAAATTTCATAGAAAATAGAATCATAGTTGGAAAATTTAATTCTTTTTGTAATAATTTTCTTTTTCATTCTAGTATTTTTGAAAAATAAAAATAGATTTTTAGTGTTAATTTTTAGAAAAAGTTTATTTTTAGTAATTCATTTTTCTTTATAAATTCATAGAAAATTCAAAAATTGTGTAAATAATTCTAATTCTTTTTCCTAAATTTTTCTTTTTAATTTTGTGATTTTTAGGTATAAAAATTTGTTAAAGAAGTGCCTTAGAGATTTTTAAATTTTCAGTTTTAAGCTCACGTTTTATTTTTCGTGTATTAAAATTTCGTGCTAGTTAATTGTTTTTAATTGTGCTATTATATTCGTAGTGTAATTACAAAAATTCAAGAAATCCTCTATCCATTGCTTGACTCGAATACGAATTATTCGCCGATTTCAATTACGACTTCGTTGGGATACGACCTGAGAAGAAATACTTACCCGGTTTATAAATATACGTATTGTGTCTTTCTTAAGTGGGTTTTATCCTGTTATTTCTCTTGTTTGTGAAAGTAATTTGGAAAGTATTGTCACGGGAATTGTATACTATTATATATAATTTGACTAAGTACTAACACGTACCAAAAACAAATATGATTTTGGTTTTTATTAATAGTTTCGTATAATTCAGTACGAAAACCCGATCTTCATTTGATGGCCTGATGTACTTGTAAGTACATAATCGTGTTTTTAAAGAAAAGAAAATGTTTTTAGTTTCAGAGCATTTATCTTTGGAAAATAAGAAGAGAAGTCTTCTTTGCTTGAGTCATTGACAAATTCTTTTTCTATATTTTTTTGTATGGTACTTAAAAGATAAATCAATTTGTTTTAAAAAGTCAATGATTATCAAGTTAATGAGTTAACAATCGATTCAAATTTTTAAAAAAAAGTTGTTCTTTCAAGATAAAATCAATTATCAAATGGTCATCAAATCGATGTCTCTTTGTGAAAAAGTGTCTAAAGAAATACAGGACTCAGAAGTGTAAAGGAGGAACTCCCTTATATTGTTTTAATGAAGGATATTGTACTTTTCCAAGGGGAGAGACATCTTATTTAGTGAGTGGTCCGTATATGTTGTTGAAAAGTTTTCAGAAAGAAACGGAAATGGAAAACTGTTTTACTTTTCCACCTTCACTTATCCGTTATTTTGCATTTTTTTTAGCTTCATGTTAAAAATGTTTCTCGGCATATGTTAAGGGGAAGTGTCTTTATAATGATTGAAAACTTTTAAAGATCAAAATTTTCTTCTTCATATGATGTTTGTGAGAATGATGAAAAACAAAAAGAGAGATTTGGTGAGAGAAAAAACAAGAAAATGGAGAAATGAGAAATTCTTATACTTGAAAAAATAAAAGTATATGCCGTGTGCTTCAAAAGCAAAAACAACACATGAAAAGAAAAAGAGAAAAGTATGCAAGAAAAGAAATGCCACCGCATACAAAAACAGACACAGTGATTGTTCTACATTTATTTTGATATTATCAAAATCTCATGATATGATTTTAGATTTTCAGCATGGTTTTCACGGACAAAAAAATTTTTTTTTTTTTTCTTTCTAAAGGAAATATATTGGCGTATGTTGATTGAGTTTCACGGAAGTGATTTTGTTCTAGTACTCCCAAAATATCATAATGGTCTTCCTGAACCAGTGTTGAATTACCTCGGAGTTTCTTCCAATTTAGGAATAGTTAGGGTAGTGATAGAGTTTGAGGTGCAAATCAACATGTTTCGAATGCCAAAAGGCCTTATAAGATAACGATTTGAATGAAAAAGAATGAACGAAAATGTAATAAATATGTCAAAAGTGACAAGAATATGATGAAGAAGAATCGAATGATAAGCAATGAAAAGGTTGAAGTTGAAAAGTGAGAGGCTTATAAGAAAAGATGAAGGGTGTTTCTCCTACACTAGGATAGAAACCGGGTCAACTCATAATCTATCGAATTTCATTCGTTGATTTCTGGTATTAAAGTAGACATCAAGGACCCAGTGATGCAAATGCACAAACCATCTCTAGCACACTCAAGTAAAGTGTCTCTTAAAGTATTTGTTTCATTCTCACGAAGATTAAACGCATAATCTATCGACTTCTCATTCCGAGAATGTTGGTATTGAATAAAGGACATTCTGCTCTAGTCCTTGCTTACTAAAAGTGTACAAGATCTAGAGCCAATTTGATATTTAATGAAAAAATCTTTAGGACACAACAATACGTTTGTATTAAACATCAATGATACAAAAGGTACGATGATATATGTCTTTGTGACATTGCATGTCTATGTGACATTGCCGGAACATTCTGGAGTGATACTATAAAATAGCTATTCACATATCGAATGGTAATCCTACCAGTGGTGCCAACATCATGCACGCTGAATGGAGATTACTATTGATAAATGATTGCTTAATGATTCAAATTTAGTGTTAACTAGCAATTATGTGATCATGTGGGTTATGTGTTTACTCGGGGTAACACAACACTTGTTCACGAGATCAGTGCTTATTTGGATTTCATTATCATATTTCAGCATCAGTATCATCGAGATATCGATTAATCATAATTTTTCATATATTTCTCGGGAATTTTCGAAGTTAATTTGTGAAGTATGAAACCTCTATTGATTATTGAGGGTAGAGAGTTCTTTCTACTTATTATTTTCCATTTTATCTTCTACAACATACAACAACAACATTTCTACCTTTCACAAGCATGACTACTTCAACGATTATTATAACATCAAAATTTACCTATAAACCTTTACGGGAATGATTGCAATCAAGTTTTTCGGTTTGAGGAAGCTTATGGTTATTTTAGGGGAGTATGTTTGTTTATAGAATGGAGAATGTTTGATTTTTAGAGAGAAAAGAAAAGATTTTGATTTCAATTTCATGGACTTCAAAGGATATTCTTCACCCGGAGCTTATTTGGAAGCTTATATGGTCATGATGCTTACTATGGATCATAATTATCATGAGGGGGAGAAAATATAAGCTTAATATTGACCTAATATGAGAGAGATAAGATATTAGTATATTTGGGGAGTAAATATAAGGTCAATTCAAGTATATGAAAGGGGAGAAGATATAAGCAAGAATATATGGGACAAATCAAGATACTAGCAAAGAAATTGAATCAAATAAATCGTTATGGTAAAAGTAGTTTGATTAAGAAGATAAGATTTGTATTCAAGATTGAGGTTACTTTCACAAGTTTTTTGAATTATCTGTAGTGTTTTCATTAACTTCAAAGATCGATCGAGATAGCCCGATCAACATTTTTGCCTTGAAATAACTTTCTCAAGAATATCGACATTGACTTCAAACAAACAAAGTTTACTACTATTTAATTATTCAAGAATGGTTATGTGATTGAGGGGAGCTTAAAGAGTAGAGATTCATGAAAAAGTTAAGTGTTCAAAGTCTATTTATCAAAGAAATGCTCAATCAATATCATTGTGTTTTAAGATCTTTCGGTCACCAACATTATGTGATTGGAAATCAGCATCAAGAAACAAGTTCGAAGATAAAATTCCATACAAGATTTATAAAAAGATACAAGTTACACCAAAGAAGATCAAGTTAGCTTTTGAGAATGCGGATTTGATTCCGAGTGATTGGATTTGATACCTTCAAGAAAAAGAATCTTATCCCTATTATATAAGGGAAGAAGATTATATCAGGAGAGATTTGCTACAAGGTCGTCCTCAACTTTCAAAAAGAATTCTCAGTGTTTTCGAGCTTCAAAGAAAAAGAAAATGACAGACTACTTCAGAATAAAGTGTTCAAAGTATAAGGAAGAAGTCGTCATCAAAAACATAATAAGAATAGTTCCCAAGTAGATCATTTAGGGGGAGAATGTTAGAAATAAAGAAATAATCTACTTGTTGCACTGTTATAAAGTGCAGGGACTAAATATGTTAAGTTAGGAAAGTTTAATAAAGATAGTTAACCAAGGGGTATAAATAGGTATTTATGCTATGGTTAAGTGTAGCAATTTCATTTTAACCAAAAGGCAAGTTTAAGAAATTCTCTCTCTAAACACACACACTAATACACCCTCATTTACACACACTAGTCATCAATCAAGATCTTATATTAAATAAGGTTTGCGGACACTTAAGAATGTTTTCATTAGGCGAGAAGGTAGTTTTCGAATAGCTCATTTCGAGTAGATAGATTTTCATATATTTTACACTAAAACCAGACTTAAAACGGCCATGTTATAGCCAAATAAAACTTAAAACATTTTTCGGCAAAATAATTAATGTAGGTGCTGACGTGAATAGTAAAATAGGTTTTCGGACGCTTTCGGGATGATTTGAGCTTTTAAAATATTAGCGAAACATATAGTATCGCATATATATTGATTAGGATCATTAGAAATGTCATTAACATATTTTAGGGAAAGCGTTAAGGTTTCTAAAAATAGTAAGTTTAGTGAATATTAGCAAGGTAGACATGGAAGTAAAATTGTTGATAGAAATAATGCCTAAAAACATTATTAATATTTTTCGACCACTCTACGTTTTAATAATCACAAAATGTAAAAACGATTAATAAAAAATTATTCATAAACAAATAATTAGTAGTATATTTTCATTTTGAAAATTTAATCACTTAAAGGTATGATTAAATAAATGCTTAATGCATTTTATGATCAAATGAAGTTTTTAACCTCACATTTTTTTAATAAAAATGTCACAATCATTTCTATATCTTTTACAAAACATTTTTAGATTTATAAAAAATGTTTTATTCAAATAAATATTTTGAATTCAAATTTTCTACCTAAAAATAGCTAGAAATGTTCCAGAAAACACCTCCGCCAGAAAAGACAAAAAAGGAAGCGTCTGGTCTGGGTGGCCCCCTTAATTATAAAGGGCGGCCCCCTTAATTATTAAGGGGACCAACCCCTATTTAAGGGGACCGCCCAGACAAAAAGCAAACTCAACTTGCCTATAAATATTGGACTATTCTCCACTGTTTTTCTCACCTTTTGCACACACTTTCTTTCTGTTCTAAATCACTTTATAATCTCCTTTCATTCCTTTGATCATTTAATCATAAAAATTTGTTTCCAAGTGATCCAAGCTTTGATCCTCAAGCGCAAGAGAAGAATACTTCCTACCATCAAGTGAAGAAGTATTATAGCTTAGTGTGTGTCCTTGCAACCTTGTTGCAATTGTATTATATCTTGTAAATCATTTGTGTATATTGTGAAGGTGTGTATCGTAGTTGTGTATATTAAGTAGATTGTGGTGATCATTGTAAGTATAGTTGGATCGGGTGATCTTAGAAGTAGTGTTAGATTGGTGTGATCAAGATAGTGTTTAGTTGAAGTGAAGTTGTGAAGAGAAGTATAGAAAGGTTGTGACGGAGTTGTGTGGTGAAGTTGTGAAGTGAAGTAAAGAAAGGGTGTGTAGTGAAGTGAAGTTGTGAATCGTTGTGAAGTAGTGTGGTTAGTCGTGATAGATTGGTTCTAGCTAGGATTAGAACTCGACATTTGGCTTTGTGTCGGAAATTGGTGTAAGCTAAGTTGTGTATGGTTTTCTCCGCCTAAAGGGAGCTTGTTGACATAGTGAAGAAAACTCTCGAGTTTGGTGCTTGGGGAGTGGAGTAGGGCGAAGAGGTGCTTCGTTACCAAACCATTATAGATCCTCGTGTTGTGGTTTGATCTTTCCATCTCTTATCTATTATCTTTCATACTTATTTTAGATCTTGTCATTACTTATTTGATTAGTTAAATTGTTCATATTGTGCACATTGTGAATTCACTTAAAGTCGAATCTAAGTTTTATAATCAAACTAAACATCAAATTTAAAAAGCGGTTATTAAAACTATTAAACCCCTTCTAGTTTTCCACAATTGGTATCAAGAGCCACGTTAAAACAAGATTTTTAAAAATAAATTGTATTTTATAAACTTGAATCGGATCAATGGAATCGGACAAATATATTTGAAGGGCAAATCTATGCAAAGACAACCATATTTGAAAGTAATGAATTTTATGTATTGAAAAAGTTGATTTGAAACTTCTTATGTGAATTCAAAAGATGATCTTTGGCATGTTATTAACCTTTGGGTGATTTTCCTTCTATTCAAAATATTCCAGAAGGAAACTAAAAAGGATGAAATTGTACCATTTGATAAACAAAATGGTGATCTTAAAAAGAAACTTGCTAAAAATAATGAAGCTAAAATGGTAATTTATAATGCTTAACCACGTAAAGAATATGAAAGAATTTTTATATGTAAAACCGCAAAAGAATTTTGGGATACTTTGCTAATCACACATCAAGGTAATGTCAAGTTAAAATGATAATAAATAGATTTTTTTGTTCAACAATATGAACCAATTATATGATTCCGGAAGAGGAATAGATAGATAATGCTTTTGCTAGATTTAATAAATTATTACTTGTCTAAAAAGCTCTTCGATGAAAGGTTTTTCTAGCAAGAATTAAGTTAGGAAGTTTCTTAGGGACTTTCATCCTAAAATGGCGTTGCAAGTTACGGCTATTGAAGAATAAAGGATTTTAACATTCTTTGTCACTTGATGAACTTATGGAAACTTGAAAGTTTATGATGTAATAATAGATGACTCGAAATGGTTAAAGCAAAAGAGAACATAAATAGATCTCTTGCCTTAACAGCTAAAAAAGAATCAAAGTGTGAAGATAGTTCGATCTTCCGATATGTGAAGACGAAGAATACGCGACCAACCACGAGGACAGAAGAAGTCATTTCAAAAAATGGTAGAATGACAAAAATGGTAAAATGTGAAAGAAAATGCTTTTGATGTGGAGATCGAATCACCTATCGGAGAATGTCCAGAGTCGCCAAGAAAAGCAAATATCAAAGAGCTGTTTATTGGTGGAATCATGGAGTGATAGTGAGCATGGAGTGATAGTGGCGAAAATGAGGCTAAAGACGAAACTTGTCTTGTAGCACAAGCATCAAATGAGATATGCTTAGGAATAAACTTAGATCCCGACTAATGGATTAAAGATAGTGGATGTTCGAAACATATGATGGGTAACCGAAAGTTGTTTTCTACATACAAAGTGTATAACGGAGGGAACGCCATTTTCGGAAGCAATTTACGCGGTAACATCATAGGCAAAGGTACGATTTCTCATGACTCCCTAATTATTGAAAATGTTGAGTACGTAGATAATTTAAAATTTAACTTGCTTAGTGTTGGTCAAATATGTGATAATAAATGTAAAGTAGTATTTACCGAACACGATAGCGAAATAATTAAAGACGAAAAGGTCATAGGTAGAGGAATTAGAAAAAGAGGGCTATATGTAATGAAATTAGGAAATAAACCGGAAGATAAAATATGTCTTGCAACTTTAGATGAAAACTCCACTTTATGGCATAGTAGATTAGGTCACGCAAATATTCAATTAATTCAATCATTGGCTTCTAAGGAATTAGTTAGAAATCTACCTTAGCTTAAATTTGATTGACATTTTTGTGACGCTTGCAAAATTAGAAAGCAAACTCACGCGAGTCACAAAGCCAAAAATATAGTGTCAACAACTAGATGCTTAGAATTATTACACATGGACTTATTTGGCCCATCCGCTATACGAAATTATGGAGGAAATCATTACACCTTAGTAATTGTAGATGACTATTCTCGATATACATGGACTATATTTTTAGGAAATAAAACTGAAGAATTTGAAAAATTCAAAATATTTAGTAAAATGATTCAAAATAAATTAGGATGTTCTATAGTGTCAATTAGAATGAATCATGGTCAGGAATTTGATAATGAAGTACAATTCGAAAACTATTGTGACTTAAATAGGATTTCTCACAATTTCTCCGCTCCTCGTACTCCACAATCAAATGGGGTAGTAAAAAGAAAAAATCGCACTCTACAAGAAATGAGTAGAACTATCTTAAATGAACAATCTATTCCACAAAAATTTTAGTGTAATACGGTCGATACGTCAACGTATATAATTAATAGAATTTACATTAGACGTATTTTAGGAAAAACCCCATATGAATTATTAAGAGATAGAAAACCAAACCTTAACTATTTCAAAGTATTTGGAAGCAAATGCTTCATACTTAATACAAAAGATTAGCTCACCAAGTTTGACCCAAAGTCGTACGAAGGTGTTTTTCTAGGATATTCGCAAAATAGTAAAGCTTACATAATTCTTAATAAACAAACAATGAAAGTCGAAGAATCCTTAAATGTGACATTCGATGAAACTCCTCCCCCACCTAAAACATCACCATTGGAAGATGATGATTTAGTCGAAGAAGAAGCTATTGAGGTTAATAAAACAAAATCCTTAGGCAATGATCTCGAAGATAAATCTCTAGAAAATAATGAAATCATAAACATTAAAGAATCTAAAAGTCATCCCCTAGATAATGTTATTGGTAATCTAAATCAAAGAACTCTTAGATCACAAGCTCAAGACAAAAGTAATTTTTTTGCTTTCTTCAACCATAGAACCTAAAAATATAAATGAAGCGCTAAAAGATGAAAGTTGGGTAATTGCTATGCAAGAAGAATTAAACGAATTCATATCAAATGATGTTTAGGAATTAGTCCCAATTCCTAAGGATATGACCATAATTAGAACTAAATGGGTATTTAGAAATAAGCTTGACGAAAATGATGTCGTATCTAGAAACAAAGCTAGGCTAGTTGCCCAAGGTTATAATAAACAAGAAGGAATTGATTATGACAAAACTTATGCACCCGTATCTAGATTAGAATCTATAAGAATATTGTTAGCTTATGCATGTGCACTAGAATTCAAATTATTTCAAATGGATGTAAAGAGTGCATTCTTTAACGGTTTTTTATCAATTAGGAGGTTTACGTGGCATAACCTCCGGGATTTATTGACTTCGCAAAACCTAATAATGTCTATAGACTTAAGAAAGCTCTTTACGGACTCAAACAAGCTCCTAAAGCTTGGTACGATAGATTGAAAGAATTTCTTATTAAACATGATTACACCATATGAATGGTAGATAACACACTCTTTACTAAAAAGAAAGACCTAATCTCATCATTGTCCAAATATATGTCGATGACATTATATTCGGATCAACTTGTCAAGAGATGTGTGATGATTTTGCCAAAATCATGCATGACGAGTTTGAAATGAGTATGATGGGGGAACTAAATTTTTTCTTAGGACTACAAATAAAACAATTAGAAGATGGTATATTCTTTAATCAATCAAAATATATAAAAGAAATGCTTAAGAAATTTAGATTAGAAGACTCTAAGCCAATGAAAACTTCTATATCTACGAAAAACGAAACTCATAAAGACGTAAAAGGTGAGTCCGTAGATAATACCAAATATAGAGGTATGATAGGAAGTTTATTATACTTAACGGCAAGTAGGCCCGATATCATGTTTAGTGTTTGCCTTTGTGCACGCTTCCAAGAGTATCCCAAAACATCTCACCTTGAAGCGGTTAAACATATCTTCCGATATGTTAAAGGCACTACTCACTTAGGATTATGGTATCCAAAGGGGTCCGGTATAGAAACCATAGTATATACGAACTCTGATTATGCGGGAGATTATGTGGACTAAAAAAGCACTAGTAGTATTTGCACGTTTATGGGATGTTGTTTAACATCTTGATTTTTGAAGAAGCAAACCGCTCTTGCTATTTTCACTACCGAGGCCTAATATGTAAGCGCCGGAAAGGCATGTCAACAAGCAATATGGATAAAACAAGCTCTCGTAGATTATGGAATTAGGTTAGATGACATACCTATAATGTGTGATAACAAAGGGGCTATAGATTTAAGTAAGAATCCCGTACAACACTCTCGTACAAAATACATTGAGATTCGTCACCATTTCTTTTGTGATAATGTTCAAAAAGGAAACATTTCCATAGAAAAGGTTTCATCGGAAGATAACATTGCCGATATTCTAACTAAACCCCTTAAACGTGAGCCTTTTAATTGCTTACGTCTAGGTTTAGGAATGATGGAACAAATTGATTAAACATTTATTAAGTAGTCTCTTTACTATAAATGATTGACAAGGTACTTAAATGTAAACAAGAACAATGAACTACAATCAAAATTAAAATGCCAAAATCGAAAAATTAAGAAAAAATATTCGTCAGATGGGCGGCCCCCTTAATTCTTAACGAGTGGTCCCCTTAAAATTAATCGGGTCGGCCACGTATTTAAGGGGACCGGCCATCTGACAGTAGGTGAAATTTTTTCTTTCTTTCTTTTCTTAAATCTGAGTCTAGGATTCTATTTTGCACAAAATCAAAGATTGGGAACTTTTCAAAAGAATAATCTATATACAGGCTTATGTAACCTCGGTTTTGCCAAGGTTTAAATTTTTTTCACTTAATATATGTATATGTAAGTCCCAATAGACTTTATCAAAATTCTTCTCATGACTAGGAGTACATGAAAAATCTATTTTCATACAATGTTGATATATGCTAAAAACAATTTTAAATCATGCATAATGATTTTGCACTTGTTGTCAAAATATATAATCTAATGTATATTTCGACAATCCTGATTGAGCAACATTAAATCAAGGAGCACTTAGATTATTTCTTAGGTTTTCTTTTCTTATAGTCGAAATAATCGTCACTCCACATTTGTCGCATATAGGCACATACTAGGGTTATTAAAACTATTTAAATGTGTTTACATTTAAATGTGTTTACAACATGCTTCTCTTGTTTAAGAAATCCTAAGAGCTTTACAAACTATTAGGAGTATTAAAACTATTTGTTTAATATGGTTTCTATTGAAGACTTTTATTTTTATCTTTTTGCATGCTTGTCTACATGTTCTTACTTGCTAAATGCCCTTAGTCTTAATCATGTTTAAGACAAAATTAAGACTTTGTTTGCCTTTTTTCTTGCTTGTTAAATATTGTAGTATTAGTTGCCATAAAAATTAGGACTTGCTGTAAAAAGACCACAAAATAGTCCACCTTTTTACCATTTCCTGAAAGAAAATAAAAACCTGGAAATTCTGGTGTAACACCCCCAAAATCAGGTAGCAGCAGAATGGTAACAATGGGGTGCTACGTCAAAGTACAACAATCAAGATATAGGAAATGACCTTAAATGAACGTTTCAAGATAAGATTTCATTCGATGCCATAGCAAAATATCAGAGTTCATACATTAGGTCCCATATGTTTTAAAAGTCATAAACATTTCAAGTAAATATTTAATTAAACAAAAGCTTCATAATACCAAAAGATGACTTAAGTTTTTTAAGATAATAAAAGTTGTATTGAATATAGATAAACACATAATCCATCTTCATTGATATCCATCACGGCTCCCGTCCAATCTTCATACCCTAGGACCTGAAATTGCATGCTAAAAGTCAATACAAAGGTTGAGTGAAATCATAGGTTTATCGGTAAAAAGGGGTGGACCACAAGATCGAAGTAATAGTAGACTCTAAAACACATTCAGTAGTCCAAAACGTTTATTATTGCACTAAGCTCATGACCCCGAAGCCTTAACTAGATTTGTGCCCCAATCAGAATATAGGATGCTTGCCAACAACTTAACACCTCTCAATGTTAAATGCACCTTGATCAAACTAGTGACCCAAGGAAAGGTGGGGATTGTCAGTCCCGATAGATCTATCTACAACACTCGCGCTTACTACAATAGCAATTAACGGTTCATGATAAATAGGGACTTCACGGCAATAAGGTAACTTAGCAATAATATTCAGGCAGTAATCTGGATAGCATACACTTTGTAAACACTTTGAAAACACTTAGAAAAACACTTGTGTCAAATAGTAAAACAAGCAATGTAATTCACCCCGTAGATTTTGTAAAACAATCACGTAGTAAAAAGGGGGCTATGAACTTACCTCGAGTGAATGGTAATCAACAAGTATTCACAATAGGTAGTATAAGTACTAAACACTTTAATTATTTATAGGTCGTATAGCTCATCATACTATCGTTTGGGCTATCATAATTAAGAGGTCATGTAGTGACGTATGAGGAGCTAGGACACTTTAAATCGTAAATCCAACAACTCGTCGATACGCCACCCCGAAGAGGCCTCATTATGAAACTCCCTAGTAATATAGTACTGTAGAATACTAGTAATCTTATGATCAAACCAAGAACAAGAGTGAGATGTGGGTTGTGATGTTAAAGATAGAATGGATGGTAATAGCAACAATCACCATCTAATCGTTTTAGTGAAATTATATTTATAAAGTAAAAACGTTTATAAGTATACTTTAGTAAAACTGGCGTAACTTTCTCGTTTTAAGTCCGTTTCTTTCGTTTCTTACGTCCACGCCTTCGTATTAAGACGAGTTATCAAAATATAACATTTTCAAAATCTGAGTTTTCTGATGAATAGTGATTTTTACTGTTCATAACAGTTATATATTTATTTTTATAGATTTAGTTATCGTAAATCTCGTAAATGTCGTAACTTATTTGTTTTAACTCCGTTTTTAACGATTCTTTCAAGCACGTTCTCGTATTTAAAAGTTTTATCGATTTATTGATGTTTAAAAGTAATAAGTTACCCTATGGTGAATAGTAACTTTTATAAAAATAGTTTTATAAAAGTATATATTTAACATAAACTTGAAACCGTCGTATCTTTTTTGTTATAAATCGGTTTTTCGAGTTTCTTATCATTTTGGAATCGTCATGAGACGTACTATTTTTATAAAACATAAAATCCATGCTTTGGATTTCAAACCAAAACAGCCCCTTAATAATAATTAGGTTTTCATATATATAAACTTGTTTTATATACTTTTTCAACTTAATAAAATACCACAAGTTTTCCACAACCCTTTTTATCATATGTCATACATACTTAGGGTTCCTAGTCCATGATATATTCAATCACATAACACATGAATAAGTGTACAAGATTATAATCACAAGCAAAAATATGTTTTACATGTTTAAAAGCATCCTAATGGTGATTTCACTACATAGAACTTATATACACATAAAATGATAAATGTAAAGACATAAAGGGTTTTAGGTAACCTTATGGTGATGTAATATGATAACCAACACAATCTAAACCCTTGTTTAGATTATAAACCCAAGCTTGCAAGATCTTGAAACCCTAAACCCTAATCTTCCATTCTTTGCTTCAATACTTGTAAATGGTTAACCAAGACTTCAAACCATCTTAGTAGGTCTTAGATATGTTGTGTGTATGCTTGTATAAGTGGTAGAAAATTTTGTATGGTTTGTGTGGGGAGGGAGTATTGAGCCGTGGGCTTTCAAGAGGAGAGAAAGAGAGATTGTGTTGTGTCTTTAGCTATGCGGTTAGAATGAAAGAGTGTATGCATGAGTATATATAATATAGCTAGTCAAAGATAAACTAACAAAGACCAAAGACAAGGGGGGTGGTTGGGGCGGCTTTGGGAGGGAAATAAGGATGGTTTTAGGGGTCTTTGTCTTGCTAACTAGTCCATGAGCTAAGTATTAATGGCTAGTGTTGTACATGGTCCCTTATGTCTCCTTGGTTCCCTAATATTGGATGTTGGTTCATGTTTTAAGGATGTAAAATTTGACTAGAACTATCTATGTTTTAAATGTGAAAGTATTACTTGCACTTCTAGGTGTAGTAATTAAAAATGAGTAGATTATTGTAAAGATGTAAACGTGCTCAATTTGACTGTCTTGCTATATTCTTTATATGTGGTACGACTCAACGAGTCCGCATGGGTAAAGTTTTATAAAACATTGAGTATTCTAATAAATCATAGGTATTATTGAAGCGTAAGAAAAGTTTGTGCTTCGGATGGCCCTAATGTATTTAATTGCTAAACGTAAATGTTTACGCAACCACTATAAAAATAAAATAAAAAAAGTTGATTATTACTTTCGTAAAATAATATATTGCTCGCTTGACGTAAACTTTAATTCGTTTGGTGTCCGTTACTCGTAATTGTTGATTTTATTTAAACGCGATTACTACATAAATAGAATTAAAAGTACACTCGTATGAGAGTAAAAAATAATAGTAAAATAGATGACGCATACATGACTTGAAAATACGAATGTTTACAGTCTCCCTTCAGGTTAGAAGAGCTTTGTCCTCATGGTCTAAGTTTCGGCACTTGAGGAAGTACGGGTCTGAGAAAAGAAGCGGATATTTCAACTGGAATTGGTCTTCATGTTCCCAGGATACTCCCTCCGTGCGATCAGTTCCAATGAACTTGAACTATTTGAATTCTTCTTCGCTTTAGTCTTTTTCACACTCGTTCCACGATCTCATAGGCTCTTCAACAAAACATTAGATTTTGCTATCAATCTCGATCTCATCCCAAGGCCTGAACAATTCCTGCTCAGCCAGCATTTCTTGAGGTTCACACATGAAACGTGTCGTGAACACAACCGCTCGCTTTAGGCTCAATGGGTAACTTCACCAGCCATAAGTCCCACTGTCTACACACAACAGACGCTCCACGATTCAATGGTCCCACATATCGTGGTGCTAGCTTTCCTTTCTTACCAAATCGGCACCACTCCCTTCCAGGAGATTACCTTAAGTAACTACTCGTCTCCCAACTTGAATTCAAGAGGTTTACCGCCTCTTATCAGTATAGCATTTCTTGCGACTCTAGCGACTTCATCTTTTCCTTAATTTGAACAATCTTTTCAGTCGTTTCTTGCACAATTTCTGGTCCAATAAGTTGACTTTCTCCAACTTCGGTCCATATCATGGGGGATCTACATTTCTGCCCGTACAAAGCCTCGAATGGTGCACACTTAATGCTTGTATGGTAACTGTTATTATAAGAAAACTCAATCAATGGAAGAGGAGTATCCCAACTGCCACCAAAATCCATAACACAAGCTCGAAGCATATCCTTCAATGTCTGAATAGTACGCTCACTCTGACCGTCAGTCTGAGGGTGGTAAGCCGAACTTCATTCTAGTCCTCGAACCAACGCTTCAGAAAATCTGCCATATAGTGTGACGTGAATCGACCATCACGGTCCTAGAAATATTGACACGTCATACATGTCTCGCTACAATCTCATTGGTATAAATCTTTGCTAATTTCTCTATCTTGTAGTCTTCACGAATAGGTAAGAAGTGAGCCGACTTGGTCAATCTATCCACAATGACCCAAATTATATCATGTCCACTGCTACTTTTAGGCAACTTTGTGACAAAGTCCATTGTTATCTTTTCCCATTTCCACTCAGGAATTTCTGGTTGCTGAAGAAATCCTGAGGGTTTCTGATGTTCGGCTTTAATATTAGAACATGCAAGACATCTGCTAACGTACTCAGCAATGTCTCTCTTCATACCAAGCCACCAATACAAGTCTCTCAGATCATAGTACATCTTATCCGCACCCGGATGTACTGAATATCTAGAAGTATGAGCTCATACCATGAATCAATTTCCTTACACCACCAACTGATGAGAAATCCAGATCATCAAAGAAGTAAATTTCACCATCATCTCGTTGCTCAAAGTGTCTTTCTAATCCTCTTAGCCATTCAGTTGGGGATTTGAGATCCTTGGAAGCTTCGCTCTGCGCTTCCAAAATCTTAGTCTTAAGTCTAGAATGAATAGTAATACTCATAGCAATTGAGTCTTTCTTTTCTCCTCAAGGCATCTGCCACCACGTTCGCCTTGCCCGGGTGGTATTTGATCTCACACTCGTAGTCACTGAGTAGCTTGATCCACCGCCTTTGGCGCATATTTAAATCTTTCTGGTCAAATATGTACTGAGACTCTGTGTCAGTGTAGATAACACTTTTCGTCCCATAAAGATAATGTCTCCAGATTTTAAGAGCGAACACCACCGCACCCAATTCCAGGTCATGGGTGGTATAATTTTTCTCATGCTTCTTCAACTGTCTTGACGCATACGCTATCACTTTGCCCCGCTGCATCATCACGCACCCAAAACCTTGTATTGATGCATCATAATAGACCACAAAGTCGTCGGGTCCATCGGGGAGTGCCAACACAGGAGCATTGCATAGTTTTACCTTCAGAATTTGGAAAGCTTCATCTTGCTTATCGCCCCACACATAAGCCTTATTCTTTGAGTCAACAGGGTGAGGAGGCTTTGCGATCTTGGAGAAATTCGATAACCTTCGGTAGTATCATGCCAATCCTAGAAAAAAACCGAATTTCTGTTTAGGTGGACTCTGTGTGTCATCCATTCTTGACCGACTCAACCTTGCTAGGATCCATGTAGAACCGTCCACGGTTGACCACATGTCTAGGAACTGAAACTTCTTGCCAACCAAAATATCACACTTAGAAAAATTTGGCGTATAACTTCCCTTCTCGAGTAAGTCTAAAATCGTCTCAGGTGGACTTCATTTTCTTCCTTCTGACTTGTTAGATTAGATGTCCATCAATGAACACAATTATGAATTTTTCCAAATACGGTTTGCAGACGCGGTTCATTAAGTCCATGAATATTGTTGGTGCGTTTGTCAGCCCAAATAGCATGACTGTGAACTCAAAGTGCCCATATCGAGTTCTAAACGCGGTCTTCGGTATATCTTCCTCTCAGACTCTCAACTGATGATATCCCGAGCTAAGATCTATCTTCGAGAAACAACACCACCTTGTATTGGTCAAAAATAGTCATCATTCTGAGTAGAGGTACACGTCTTTATAGTCAACTATTTAGTTCCTGTAGTCAATACACATTCTCATCGAACGCGTCTTTTCTTCTTGACAAGAGGACACTAGTGCTCCCTAATGGTGATGACTTGGGTCGAATAAAACCCTCTCTTGAAGTTCTTTAATGCTGTTCGACAATTCTAACATTTCTGAAGGGGCTAACCGGTATGGAGATCTAACAACTAGCAATGCGCCTGGAATCAGATCAATGCAAAATTCTATCTCTCGCACAATAGATAAACCAACAGAATTGTTATTTGCCAAAAATACTTGATGTATTATTTATATAACTTCATTATATAAATAATTTAATTGTTTGAGAAAATAATATTTATAAAGTTAAAAACGTTTATAAATATCACTTTTAGTAAAAACGTCGTATCTTTCTCGTTTTAATTTCGTTTTTAACGTTCCTTATATGTATGGAATCATATTTGAAAAATAAAATCAAATTTTACATTTATTATGTTGGTATGTACTGTTATGAACAATAACAGTAAGTGAAAATTTATAAAAATACTTTTAATAAATTTTAATTATTGAAATCGTATATTAATTGTATCTCATTCGTTTTAATTCGGTTTTTAGTGATTCTTATGTCCACGTCTTTGTAATTAAAAGCACTATCCAAAAAAAAATTCCCAACAGCCCACTATTATGAACAGTAGCATGTTTTTGTAAAATTACTTTTATAAAAATACTTTTTATCGTAAACTTGTAAATAGCGTATCTTCTTCATTATAATTCGGATTTTCGAGTTCTTTACATGCTTACGATCCTTATGAGAAGTACTATTTTTATAAAATATAAAATGAACATCTTATTATACGAATTTAAACAGTAGGTTTGAAGGATTTAGATAATTAATTATATAACTTTGTTTTATATACTTTTAAACTTAATAAAGTTACCACAAATCCTTTAATTTGTAAATTAACATCCCTTGTGTATAAATTAAGTCATATACATGATTTCCATCATATTGTGTCCATAGTGTCCAAGAAAATGTTCAATACATTTATTTAATTCTATAAACTTTATGATATAAAATTTTCACCATTAATTTATATACACATTCTATAAATTACCCAATACTTGTGTAATGTGTGTTTCTTCATTATAACATGAGTTTTAACATCATATCAACATATACATATATAGTTCGAACCATGATCCAACATGAAAACTCATTTTATAAACTTATAAAGTTTCCTAGGTGATGATTTAACTACACACAATTATATAATACATGAAATAAAAGTATTGAAAAGATTAGGGTTTTAGGTAACTTTAGATGAGTGCTTGATAAGTGAAAAACAATGATCAAACCCTTGTGATCAAAACCCAAACTTGAAAACCCTAAACGAAACCCTAATTTCCAAAGAGAAAATCCTAGCTTTGAACCACTTGTATAAACCCTTACACAAACCAACCAAGCTTCCAATATATCTTATATATGCCTACTAATGATCTTAGGATACTTAAACAAGTTTGGAAATTGAAAATATGAAGGGCGTGGGGTTGCTGTTTTGATCCGTAAGCAAGAGAGATAAGAGAGTGAGTTTTTTTGCTAGTATTTCTTGTTATGGTGAAGTGTGTGAGCTCCTACACTTTATTGCCACTATATATAGTAAGACCAAGGCATCAAACCATCAAAGGTTTTGGAGGGTGTTTTGTGCTCGGCAGATTTAGGGTTCAAAAGAGGAGACAATAGTGAGTTTTTAAATAGTTAAGGACAATGCTAGTACTTGTTTAATATATAGTGTGAAGAGTTGGTGTCTTACTTTACCAACATGGAATGTTACTAGTCATTTCATGAAGCTTATGGTCTCTTCTTCTCCTTTGGGTTGTAACCGTGTGTAGGGAGGGACAAAAGGGAGACAAGAAGATGTTTTGAATGTATATAGTACAAGACTAGGCTAGGGACAATTTCATGTCTTGTAAGAGGTGGAATGACTAATCATGCATGCTTGGAACTTGTCTCTTCTTTGCCTTGTGGTCTTACCGTGATCTAGGAACACAAATTGGGTAAAAATAGTTGTTTGATCCATTGGTTAACAAGTAACATTGTTTATTAGTGTTAGTGGAGGTGTAGGATGATTTAATTCCAACTTGTAGGTGTATGCAAGCATAAATTTGGTTAGGGATGATATATGGCAAGAGTTTATAAAGTTTTTGGGTATTAAGGGTATTAGTGGGTATTTGTTGAAGTATATATGGGTTCATGGTTTGCCATGCATGCAAAATCATAGTTTTATTGCGTTACGTAGACGTTTTACGTAACCAATAAAAATATAAAGCGTAAAGTTATAAATTATCATCCTAATAACTTTATAACACTTACTTGACGTAAACTTTTATTTGTTTGATGTCCGTTTACGTTAAATGATTATTTTTAGTTTACGCGATTTAGCTAAACGATGAGAATTTAAAGTAAACGCGTAAAACCCTAAAAATAAATAATAGAATAAGTAAAGTCGTAAAATGACCTGAAAATGTGAAATGTTACAATTTAGAATTCAATTCTAAAACTGAGGAGTTGCCAGACCACACTCTTAGAAGGTCCTCTAGATAGACCAAATTGCCCTCTAGTTTAAATGACTTTATTGTTGAAGGAAAAGTCAAATATGGGGTTGAAAGAGTATTAAACCATGCTAATCTTAACCATGAAAATTACTGTTTCATTTCTACTTTAAATAAGAGTGTTGAGCCTACTTGTTATGAAGAGGCTATTTTTTATCGGTAAAAAGGGTGGACCACAAGATCGAAGTAAAAAAAAAAAAAAAATAAAAATAAAAAAAAAATAAAAAAACCCCCCCCACCCCCCCCCCCCCCCCCCCCCCCCAATAAAAAAAAAAAAAAAAAATTAGTAGACTCTGAAACAACATTCAGTAGTCCATAAAAGTTTATTATTGCACTAAGTCATGATCCCGAAGGCCTTAAACTAGATTTTGTTGCCCCGATCAGAATTAGGATGCTGGGGTTGCCAACAACCTAACACCTCTCAATGTTAAATGCACCTTGATCAAACTAGTGACCCAAGGAAAGGTGGGGATTGTCAGTCCCGATAGATCTATCCATAACACTCGCGCTTACTACAATAGCAATTAACGGTTCATGATAAATAGGGACTTCACGGCAATAAGGTAACTTAGCAATAATATTCAGGCAGAAATCTGGATAGCATACACTTTGTAAACACTTAGAAAAACACTTGTGTCCAATAGTAAAACAAGCAATGTAATTCACCCCGTAGATTTTGTAAAACAATCACGTAGTAAAAAGGGGGCTATGAACTCACCTCGAGTGAATGGTAATCAACAAGTATTCACAATAGAAAAATGCGTCACGAAGGAATCCGAAGGTAACCTAATCCAATATAGGTCGTATAAGTACTAAACACTTTGATTATTTATAGGTCGTATAGCTCATCATACTATCGTTTGGGCTATCATAATTAAGAGGTCATGTAGTGACGTATGAGGAGCTAGGACACTTTAAATCGTAAATCCAACAACTCGTCGATACGCCACCCCGAAGAGGCCTCATTATGAAACTCCCTAGTAATATAGTACTTTGATTAACTAATACCACATATAATTCTATATAGCTACATCACCATCTAATCGTTTTAGTGAAATCATATTTATAAAGTAAAAACGTTTTATTAAATATACTTTAGTAAAACTAGAGTAACTTTTAGTTTAAGTCCGTCTTCTTTCGTTTCTTAGTCACACACCTTAGTATTAAGAAGAGTTATCAAAATATTAACATTTTAAAATTGAGTTTTCTGATGAATAGTGATTTTTACTGTTCATAACAGTTATATATTTATTTTTATAGATTTAGTTATCGTAAATCTCGTAAATGTCGTAACTTATTCGTTTTAACTCCGTTTTTAGCGATTCTTTCGAGCACGTTCTCGTAATTAAATGTTCTATTTATTTATGATGTTTTTCCAAAAATAAAGTCCCTGATGAACAGTAACTTTTTATAAAATTATTTTTATAAAAGTATTAATTATCGTAAACTTGTAATCGTCGTATCTCCTTCGTTATAAATCAGTTTTTCGAGTTCTTTACATGCCCACAATCCTTGGGACATGTAGTATCTTATAAAATCATAAAATAGAGGTGTAAATTTTTGAATTCAAACAGCCCCTAAATGGGTTTTTCTCAAAATGTGTATAAAAGGCGTTTTTTTAACTTTTTAGCTTAAACCTCTTTGTTACTGTCCATACAACCTTAATATCATATGTATTACATACTTAAGGTTCCTAGTCCAATGTTATTCAACCATCATTACACAATCGACATAGTGTACAAATTTATTTCACAAGCAAAAATATGTTTTAATGTTAAAAGCATCCTAATGGTGATTTCATACATAGAACTTATATACACATAAAATTGATAAATGTAAGGACATAAAGGGTTTTAGTGTAACCTTAATATGTGTAATTTGATATCAACCACTATCTAAACCCTTGTTTAATTATAAACCCAAGCTTTGCAAGATCTTGAAACCCTTAACCATAATCTTCATTTTTCTTGCTTAACACTTGTAAAGACTTAACCAAGCCTTCAAATCTTCTTAGGACATCTTAGATATGTTGTAGGAATGTATGTAAATGTGTTAAATAAAATTTGGTATGGATTTGGTGTTGGTCTTGTGGTTGCCGTGAGCTAGAGAGGAGGGGGAAGAGAGATTTTGTGTGTTTTACACCTTGAAAGTGAGAAGTGTGTGTGTATTTCACTAGTAAAGGCCTTATATACTCTAATGACTAGTCAAAGAATACATGTATAAGTCATGAGACAAGATGAGTAAAACATGGAAGTCTTTGGTCAAAAGGATGGGAGGTATGGCTAGGTTTAATGGCAAGTGATGTACAAAAGACCAAGTTGAGATTTTTGTGATATTTCTTGATGTGTAAACACCAAATCCGGTTTATACATGCATATGTGTAAGATGTTTTGTTATTTTTAGGTATTGGGTATAAATGTGGGTATTTGTTGAAGCGTAGAAAAGTTTTGGTGCTTCCGGGTATGCCTAAATGTATTTAATTGCGAAACGTAAACGTTTTACGCAACCAATAAAAATAAAATAAAATAAAAAGTTGATTATTACTTTCGTAAAAATAATATATTGCTTGCTTGACGAAAACTTTAATTCGTTTGGTGTCCGTTTACGTTAATTGTTGATTTTTAGTTTACGCGATTTCACTATATAATGAGAATTAAAAGTAAACGCGTACGGAAAAAAAATAATTAGTAAAATAGATGACGTCGTAAATGGCCTGAAAATACGGAATGTTACAGTCTCCTCCGGTTAGAAGAGCCTTGTCCTCAAGGCTCAGGTTGTAACACCTGAAGGAGGTACGGTTTCAGAGAAGAGCTGCAGATATTTCTTCCGGAATTGGTCTTCATGTTCCCAGGTATACTCAGCTTCTTTCCGAGAGTTCCAACGAACTTTGACCAATGGGATTTTTCTTCGCTTTAGCTTCTTCACATCTCAATCCACAATCTCAATAAGCTCTTCGACAAAACGCAGATTTTCATCAATCTCGATCTCATCCAAAGGCACCTGAACATCTGACTCAGCCAAGCATTTCTTGAGGTTCGACACATGAAACGTGTCGTGGACCCATATTAGCTCCTGGGGTAACTTCAGCCGATAAGCCACCGGTCCAACACGCTCCACGATTTCAAATGGTCTCACATATCGTGGTGTTAGCTTTCCTTTCTTACCAAATCGTACCATTCCCTTCCATGGAGATACCTTAAGTAACACTCGGTCTCCAACTTGGAATTCAAGAGGTTTACGCCTCTTATCAACATAGGTTTTCTGGCGACTCCTAGCCGTCTTCAATCTTTCCTTAATTTGAACAATCTTTTTAGTTGTTTCTTGCACAATTTCTAGTCCAATAAGCTAGCTTTCTCCAACTTCAGTCCATATCACGGGGGACCTACATTTCTGCCCGTATAGAGCCTCGAATGGTGCACACTTAATGCTCGTGTGGTAACTGTTATTATAAGAAAACTCAATCAATGGAAGATGAGTATCCCAACTGCCACCAAAATCCATAACACAAGCTCGAAGCATATCCTCCAGCGTCTAAATAGTACGCTCACTCTGACCGTCGGTCTGAGGGTGGTAAGTCGTACTCATGTCTAGTCTTGTACCCAACGCTTTCTGAAAAGCTTGCCATAAGTGTGACGTGAATCGACCATCACGGTCTAAAATGATTGACACCGGCACACCATGTCTCGCTACAATCTCATTGGTATAAATCTTTGCTAATTTCTCCGTCTTGTAGTCTTCACGAATAGGTAAGAAGTGAGCCGACTTGGTCAATCTATCCACAACGACCCAAATCGTATCATGCCCACTGCTACTTTTAGGCAACTTTGTGACAAAGTCCATTGTTATCTTTTCCCATTTCCACTCAGGAATTTCTGGTTGCTGAAGAAATCCTGAGGGTTTCTGATGTTCGGCTTTAATCTTAGAACACGTAAGACATCTGCTAACGTACTCAGCAATGTCTCTCTTCATACCAGGCCACCAATACAAGTCTCTCAGATCATAGTACATCTTATCCGCACCCGGATGTACTGAATATCTAGAAGTATGAGCTTCATCCATGATCAATTTCCTTACACCACCAACTGATGGAATCCAGATACGATCAAAGAAGTAAATTTCACCATCATCTCGTTGCTCAAAGTGTCTTTCTAATCCTCTTAGCCATTCAGTTGGGGCTTTGAGATCCTTGGAAGCTTCGCTCTGTGCTTCCAAAATCTTAGTCTTAAGTCCAGAATGAATAGTAATACTCATAGCACGTACTCGTCTTGGCTTGAGTCTTTCTTTTCTGCTCAAGGCATCTGCCACCACGTTCGCCTTGCCCGGGTGGTATTTGATCTCACACTCGTAGTCACTGAGTAGCTCGATCCACCGCCTTTGGCGCATATTTAAATCTTTCTGGTCAAATATGTACTGGAGACTCTTGTGGTCAGTGTAGATAACACTTTTCGTCCCATAAAGATAATGTCTCCAGATTTTAAGAGCGAACACCACCGCACCCAATTCCAGGTCGTGGGTGGTATAATTTTTCTCATGCTTCTTTAACTGTCTTGACGCATATGCTATCACTTTGCCCCGTTGCATCAGCACGCTCCCAAACATTGTTTTAATGCATCCAAATAGACCCAAAGTCGTCTAGTCCATCGGGGTGTGCTATCACAAGCGCATTGATAGTTTCTCCTTCAGAATTTGGAATGCTTCATCTTGCTTATGCCCACACACATAAGCCTTATAATTCTTTTGAGTACAACAGGGTGAGGGGACTTGACGATCTTAGAGAAATTTCAATTAAATCTCCGGTTGTATCCTGCCTAATCCTAGAATGAATGGATTTGTGGTGACTTCAGGGGTCATTTAGTCCTTGACGACTCAACCTTGCTAGGATCCACGTGGATACCGTCACGGTTGACCACATGTCCTAGGAACTGTACTTCTTGTAACCAAAATTCGCACTTTGAAAATTTGGCGTACAACTTCTCCTTCTTGAGTAAGTCTAAAATCGTCTTCAGGTGGACTTCATGCTCTTCTTTTGACTTTGAGTAGATTTAAGATGTGTCAATGCAACACTATTACGATTTTGTCCAAATACGGCTCTTGTAGATGCGGTTCATTTAGTCCATGAATATTTGCTGGTTGCATTTCGTCAGCCTAAATGGATATGACTGTGGAACTCAAAGTGCCCGTATCTGAGTTCTTAACGCGTCTTTGGTTTATCTTCCTCTGGGGACTCTCATCTTGATGATATCCTGAGCGAAGATCTATCTTCGAGAAACAGCACGCACCTTGTAATTGGTCAAACAAGTCATCAATTCTGGGGAGAGGGTAACGGTTCTTTATAGTCAATTGGTTAGTTCCTGTAGTCAATACACATTCTCATCGAACCATCTTTCTTCTTGACAAAGAGCACGGGTGCTCCCCATGGTGAGTGACTTGGTCGAATAAAACCCTTCTCTTGAAGTTCTTTAAGGCTGGATTCGGACAATTTAACATTTGAGGGCTAACGATATGGGAGATCTAACAACTGGCGATGTGCCTGGAATTAGATCCATTGCGAAATTCTATCTCTCGCACATAGAGGTAAACTAACAGATCGTCTGGAAAATACCTTAGGAACGTCTTGGACATCACGTATGTCATCAAGCTTTTTCTCCTCCGCTTGATACATGCAAGTGAACAAAGATCCTTTTCCGGCCTCTCTCCTTGAATTCAAGATTTCCTTTTGCCCCTTGCGAAGGGATACGGACAATCTTCTCTTAACATCGTTGAAGAGCTTGGTGTATGCCAATCCAATCCATTCATGATTACATCAAAACCTACACTAGCCGGGTTTTTGGTAAACAAGGTCTATTTAAAACGCGATTACACATGGACTAAGGTGCAAACTAACGTAAATTGGTATGGTGCTACAGGCTTTTCCATCTGCTAACTCTACTTCGTAACCAGTATTTAGAGTGGCAGGGGCATTATTAATAAAAGTGTTACACGCGAAGATACAAATCTCTTCTAAGCACCGAATCAAAGAGATACAAGCTAGTGAGCATGTATGAAGAAACATACCCCGTGGACCACATTCGCGTAATTTGCTATGGATTTTCAACCACCACTTAAGCTCTCCCACGTAGCTCTATCATTCTGTTGGTTCCATGCTTTCGGACACTTTGTCTTGAAATGTTATTTCTCACCACACCTGAAACTTGGTCACATTCTGCTTGAAGTCATTACCTGCACCCGAAGCTAACTCTACAATCCTTCTCCATGTGACTAATCATGACATCTCTGGCCATTTTTGAGGACACGGTCCATGATGATTGTATGGTTGCATCGATTGCATTTTGGTAAATTTTTGCATTAAATCTTTCCGCCAAACTGGGGCTTGCAGGCATAGCCCTGCCAGTTTTCTGGTCTCCTGTTTTGTTGATGGTGATGATTGTTGTTTCGGTTGCTGGTTATTGTTGTTGTTGTGGTTATTGTTGTTGTTGTGGTTATTGTTGTAGTTATGGTTATTAATGTTGTTGTGTTTCTCTGGTTTGTTCTTCCCATTCCTCTTATTGCTTTCACCAAGTCTTGCCAGCCCTACCTGAACTGATTTGCTTCGACCAGTTTTCGGGCCTGTGATTGCCTCATGCTGATTTGCAGTGGTTTTTGAAGGGTGTTTAGTGTTATTGCTTTGATTCTTTCAGGAAAAACCACGAACATACTTCCTCAATCATTCTTTCTTTCAGTTGGCACCAATTCAGGACTACCCCCCCCCCCCCCCCCCCCCCCCCCCCCCCCCCCCCCCCCCCCCCCCCCCCCCCCCCCCCCCCCCCCATCAGGCCAGCTCATGGAAACGATTGTTGTATGCCTCGATGTCATCTCCTTTCAGAGTCAGAGTCCAGAGTTCTTGTTCAGCTGTGGATTTTCTGTTTGCTGGGCAGTATTCAGTGTCATATCGGTTTCCACGTTGCTCTAGAGGATCATGATTAGCATTAGCAAGTCCTAAAGTCTGAACATTTCGTTCCACAGTTTAGAGCACGGGACCTTAGATGTGCACATAGAAAACTTCACTTTGTCATCTTTAGAATTTGCAATTTCAAACACTTGCTCATCTTTTCGAACAACGTTCAGTCTGGACTACACTTCAGTCCCTTGATAGGAGTGAGGCTTTCCTTTCTATAAATGTCTTATACGAACATCCATGCATCTCTGGTACAACAGTTCCTCCAGTATTTGTTGATCCGGATCCACCAGTATTGTTTGAGTCAGCTCTAGTCTTTTTGTATTTTTCAATGGCTTTGGCCACACGCTTTTCCACTATCTTTTCCTATCGATTTCTTGTTAAATCCTCCCTGGCGGCTTGATTTGGCAACACAAGTACACATTCTGTTGAGAATTTATATAGTATGCAAAGTCTTGGCATGCTAAATTAAGGGAGAATGATATAAATAATCATAAAATTAATAGTGATAGTCGATATTTATATAATGATCGATTGTAAATTAGATAATTGTTATGGTCAAAGGATAGACGCAAGAGATCGATTTAAACCAAGTATTATAAAATCTAGATTATATTATATGCAATAATGGATAATCGGAAAAGTAAGAAGGAGTCAAGGATTTCGCCGCCGCGTGGATATCGGATAGCGATAAAGGATTCTGTATTTAAAATAAAGAGAATAGAAAAACTTTAACTCTTGTGGGGTTATAGAATAGGTTTTGAAAAATGGACAGTTCCCTATAAACCTTGGCTATGGTACCATCAGTAACCCCCCAAAAATCAGGTAGCGCGAATGGTAACAATGGGGTTTACGTTAAAGGTACAAACAATCAAGTTATAGGAAACCGACCATAAACGAAGGGTTTAAGACAAGTTTTCATTCGATGCATAGCAAATATCAGGAGTTGTATACAGTAGGTCCCATATGTTTTATAGTCATTAAACATTTCACATACATCTTTTTATTTTACAAAAGCTTCATTATACCAAAAGTTTGACTTAAGTTTTTAAGAATATAAAAGTTGCATAGGACTTTTAGATTATAAAAAATAATCTCGTCTTTCATTGATATCGCCACGGCTCCCCTCCAATTTATAACATAGGACCTGAAATTACATGCCTAAAGTCACACAAAGGTTGGAGTGAAATTCATAGGTTTTATCGGAAAAAAGGGTTATTTTAGAACCACAAGATCGAATAGTAATTGTAGAATCTGACAACTCATTCAGTAGTCCAAAACATTTATTATTGCCCTCAGCTCCATGCTCCCCGAATCTTAACTAGATTTGTGTCCCCAATAGAAAATATTGGATTGCTTTGCCAAAATACCTAACACCTCTCATGTTAAGTGCACCTTGATCAAAATAGTGACCCAAGGAAAGGTGGGCTTTGTCAGTCCCGTTTGATCTATCCACAACACTCGCGCTTCTACAATAGCATTAATGGTTCATGATTAAATAGGTACTTCACAACAATAAGGTAACTTAGCAATAATTTCAGGCAGAACAATCTAGATAGCATACACTTTGTACAATTACTTTGAAAACACTTGTGTCCTTTAGTAAAACATGCAATGTATTCACACCGTAGATTTTGTAAAATCATTCACGTAGTAAAAAGGGGGCTATGAACTCCACTTGGAGTGAATGGTAATCAACAGTATTTCAAAATAGAAAAAAATGTGTCACGGAAGGAATCAAGGGCTACCTAATCCAATATAGGTCGTATAAGTACTAAACACTTTGATTATTTATAGGTCGTATAGCTCATCATACTATCGTTCGGGCTATCATAATTAAGAGGTCATGTAGTGACGTGTGAGGAGCTAGGACACTTTAAATCGTAAATCCAACAACTCGTCGATACGCCACCCTGAAGAGGCCTCATTATGAAACTCCCTAGTAATATAGTACTTTGATTAACTAATACCACATATAATTCTATACAGCTACATCACCATCTAATCGATTTAGTGAAATCATATTTGTAAAGTAAAAACGTTTATAAGTATACTTTAGTAAATCTGGCGTAACTTTCTCATTTTTAGTCCGTTTCTTTCGTTTCTTACGTCCACGCCTTCGTATTAAGTCGAGTTATCAAAATATAACATTTTCAAAATTTTAGTTTTTCTGATGAATAGTGATTTTACTGTTCATAACAGTTATATATTTATTTTTATAGATTTAGTTATCGTAAATTCTCGTAAATGTCTTTAATCTTATTTGTTTTAACTTCTCGTTTTTAGCGATTTCTTTCGAGTACGTTCTCGTTTTTTTAAAAGTTTTTTATCAATTAATGATCTCGTTTTTTAAAATATAAGTTTCTATGGTGAATAGTAATTTTTATAAAAATAGTTTTATAAAAGTATATATTTAACGTAAACTTGAAATCGTCGTATCTTTTTTGTTATAAATCGGTTTTTCGAGTTTCTTATCATTTTGGAATCATCATGAGGTGTACTATCTTATAAAATATAAAATGACCAGGTGGGATGTCGAATTCAAACAGAAATAGAATATAAAAAATGACAAATAGAAAAAAAAAATAAAAAATCCAAACAATAAACACAAAAAACAAATCAAGCTACAAAAGTTAATTTACCAACTAGAATAAAGGCAATAAAAATTAAGAACAATCACATTAATTTTAATTTAACAAACAAAAATCAAAAAATCAAAAATTATAAAAATCAAAAAAAAGTAAAAAAGAACTAAAAAGCAAAATACAATAAAAATATTTCGAAACATAGAAACTAAAATAAGTGATAAAGTTTGGAGGTTTTTCATAAAAACATGTTTTAAACTTCATTTTGTACTTTTCTATTTAGTAGATTTCCACAAGCCTTTTTATAAATCATTATATCATATGAACTTAATCATATTAGAGTCCAAGATACATATTTACATTCATATAACATGTGTACAAGTTCATAAAATTATGTTTACAAGAAAAATCCACTTTTACAAGTTAAACATATCCTAAGTGGTGATTTACTATATAAAACTCGTATATGCATAAAATGATGAAGGTAAAGACATAAAGGGTTTTAGATAACCTTATTATGATGTAGGATGATAGAAAATATGGTCTAAACACTTGTTTAGATGAAAAACCCAAGCTTACACAACCAAGAAACCCTAATCTACTATAGAAACCCTAATCTTGTCTTTCTTGCTTCAACACTTAAAAATGGTTAACCAATGCTTGGAAACATCTTAGTATATCTTAGGATGGATGTTTAATGGATTGTATAGGTTGTAGAAAATTTGGTATGGATTATAATAAAAGGGGTGTTTGAGTCGTGGCCTATAGAGGGCCAAAAGGGAAGGTTTTTGTTATTTTTACTAAGTGTTTTGAGTTGTATGTTGCTATCACTTGGAATGCATGTGGTATATATATAACTAAGGTGGTCAAAGAGGTCATAGAAAGTCTCAAGACAAAGGGAGGGTCTTAAGGAGTGACTAGTGGTTAAATTTACTATGCATGAGCTAGGTTTAGCTTGTACATGGTCTTTGTAATTAAGGCTTGTGTTCTTATGTCTCTTAAAAGAGACTTATCCTTGATTTCAAGGGGTTATTGTACTAGATTATTTTACTAGCTACTACTTGATGTAAAGAAAGTAATACTGTAATATGAAAGTATACTTCTACTTTTGTTGTAAGTAAATGCAAGTTGTAGTTTTTATATAAAGTGTAAGTCTTGATATTTAATTGTCTTGGTTGGTTCCTTTTGTATAAAATTCGGCCATAGAGGCATCTCTATTAACCAGTCTAAATATGCTCTAGAATCTTTGAAAAAATATAGTATGGAATCTAGTGACCCCGTGGATACTCCCATGGTGGAGAAATCCAAACTGGATGAAGATACACAAGGGAAAGCCGTTGACCCTACACACTATCATAGAATGGTGGGCACCCTTATGTATCTCACAGCCATTAGACCAGACCTTACATTTTCTGTATGCATGTGTGCCAGGTATCAAGCAAAGCCTACCGAAAAGCACTTACATGCTGTAAAAAGAATCTTTAAATAACTAAGAGGAACCGTCAATAGGGGACTCTAGTATCCAAAGGATTCTTCTATTGCTCTAATAGCTTATGCAGACGCTGATCATGCGGGTTGCCAAGATACTAGACGAAGTACATCTGGATGTATGCAATTATTGAGAGACAGACTTGTTAGCTGGTCATCAAAAAGGCAGAAAAGTGCTGCGATATCCAGTACGAAAGCTAAATATATAGCCTTGTCTGGCTGTTGTGCTCAAGTCCTTTGGATGTGATCGCAGCTTACCGACTATGGCCTTGGATTCAATAAAATTCCAATGTACTATGATAACAAAAGCGTTATTGCCTTATGCTGCAACAATGTTCAACATTCTTGATCAAAACATATTGACATCGGATTTCACTTCATAAAAGAGCAAGTTGAGAACGGAGTAGTAGAGCTTTACTTTGTCAATACAGAGTATCAGTTAGCGAACATCTTTACTAAAGCCCTTGGCAGAGAAAGAATTAAATTTTTTATCAACAAGTTGGGAATGCGGAGTTTTACGCCAGAGACTCTGAAACAATTGGCAGATGAAGCTGAAGACTAGTGGTGGTACCTATTCAAATATCATGTATACAATACATATATATATTAAAAACCATAAACCAAAAAGAATTTTTATTATTTATTTATTTTCAGAAATCATTTATAAAAACAAAATATAAAAATATAAAATACTAAAAACCAAAGAAAAAATTTTAAAAAATGAGAAAAATATAAAAAGAGGTAATAATGACATGTCTTTTGAAAATCGATAACATTTACGGTCTTAAAAATGTGGTTATGGAGCTCTCAAAGGAACAATATGAATGTGTACAAGATGCGCAGGTCAAGGCCCTTAGTGAAAAGGTAGCGGGAATGGACGTCGATCTTATGGGAATGCCTTCATTGAATGAGGAGTACTATAAATGATTGACACGGGCACACCATGTCTCGCTACAATCTCGTTGATATAGATCCTTGCCAACTTATCTGATTTGTAGTCTTCACGAATAGGTAAAAAGTGAGCCGACTTGGTCAATCTATCCACAATGACCCAAATCGCATCATACCCACTGCTGCTTCTAGGCAACCCGGTGATTAAGTCCATTGCTAGCTTCTCCCATTTCCATTCTGGAATTTCCGGCTGCTGAAGTAATCCTGAAGGTTTCTGATGTTCGGCTTTTATCTTGGAGCACGTCAGACACTTGCTAACATAATCAGCAATGTCTCTCTTCATACCAGGCCACCAATACAAATCCCTCAAGTCATAGTACATTTTGTCGGCACCCGGATGCACGGAGTACCGTGTAGTGTGAGCCTCATCCATGATTAACTTCCTTATTTCTCCAACTGAGGGAATCCAAATCCGACCAACAAAATAAATCACTTCGTCATTCTGTATCTCGAATTGAGCATCTAAACCCCGCAGCCATTCAGCTGGAGCTTTGAAATCCTTGGCAGCTTCCCTTTGAGCTTCTAAAATCTTAGCCTTGAGGCCTGATTGGATAGTCATGCTCATAGCACGCACTCTCCTAGGCTTAAGCCTTTCCTTCCTACTTAAGGCGTCTGCCACAACATTTGCCTTGCCCGGATGATACTTGATCTCACATTCATAGTCACTGAGCAGCTCGATCCACCGCCTTTGGCGCATATTCAATTCCTTCTGGTCGAAGAGGTACTGAAGACTCTTATGATCAGTGTATATAACGCTTTTCGTCCCATAAAGGTAGTGTCTCCAGATCTTTAGGGCAAATACCACTGCACCCAACTCTAAGTCATGGGTGGTATAATTCTTTTCATGCGTCTTTAACTGTCTTGATGCGTACGCAATCACTTTGCCACGTTGCATTAGCACACACCCAAACCCTTGGTTTGACGCATCACAATAGACCAAAAAGTCGTTTGGTCCATCGGGGAGTGCTAACACAGGAGCATTACATAACTTCTCTTTAAGAATACGGAAGGCTTCTTCTTGTTCTTCGCCCCACACATATGCTTTATTCTTTTGAGTCAACTGGGTAAGAGGCTTGGCGATCTTAGAGAAATTTTCGATAAACCTTCGGTAGTAACCCGCCAATCCTAAAAATGAACGGATCTCAGTTGGCGATTCAGGGGTCTTCCAGTTCCGACAGTTATACATTTCTAGGATCACGTTAGATACCGTCATCGGTTGACTACATGTCCTAGGAAAATGAATTCTTTCTACAAAATTCACACTTAGAAATAATTGGCGTATACTTCTCCTACTCGAGTAGTCTAAAAATTGTATTCTGGTGGACTTCATGTTTTCTCCGACTTTGTGTAGATTAGATGTCGTCAATGAAACAATTACGAAATTGTCTCAAATCCGGTTTGGCAGACGTGGTTCATAAGTCCTATGGATATTGCTGTGCGTTCGTCAGCCCAAAATGGCATGCTGTGAACTCAAGTGACGTATCAGTTCCTAAACGCGGTCTTCGGTATTTTTCCTTCTCGGAATCTAACTGTTGATATCCCGAGCTAGAAATCTATCTTCGAGAAACTACACGCACCTTGTAATTGGTCAAACAAGTCATCAATTCTGGGGAGAGGGTAACGGTTCTTTATAGTCAACTTGTTTAGTACCCTGTAGTCAATACACATTCTCATCGAACCGTCTTTCTTCTTGACAAAGAGCACGGGTGCTCCCCATGGTGAGTGACTTGTCGATAAATCCATTCTCTTGAAGTTCTTTAAGCTGGTTTGACAATTCTAACATTTCTGAAAGGGCTAATCGGTATGGAGATCTAACAACTGGCGATGCGCCTGGAATCAGATTGATGTGAAATTCTACCTCTCGCACATGAGGTAAACCTAACAGATCATCTGGAAATACCTCAGGGAAATCTTGGACAACACGGATATCATCAAGCTTTTTCTTATCAGCCTTGATACACGCAAGTGATCCAAGGTCCTTTTCCGGCTTCTCGCCTTGAACTTCAAGAATTTCGCCATTCGGAAGAGGAATACGGACAATCTTCTCATAACAATCAATGAGAGCTCGGTGGTATGCCAACCAATACATTCTAATGATAAACATCAAAACTTCTAGCGGGTTGCAACAAGTCTATTTTGAACACGTGATTAACTAAGGACAAGGGTGCAAACATAAAATGGTATTGGCTGCTAACACTATTCGTGCTGATTACGTCTACTCAAGTATTCGATTTCATAATAGATGATTTAAAGTGGATGGGGCAATATCAATAAAATGGTGTAAACGCCGATGATACAAACAAACCCTTTCAGACACTGATCAAAGGAGCATGCAAGCGTAGTGGATGTATTTGCAAGAAGAAAAAAGTTTGTACAATGATTCGTGTACACATTCGAATTCGGCTATGGATTTTCAATCACCCCGTAAGCTCTCCCACAAGCTCCATCATTCTGTTGGTTCCCTGTTTTCGGACACTTGTCCTTGAAATTTCCTTTCTCACCACACTCGAAAAAATGTCACATTTGCAGGAAGTCATTACCTGACCCTGAAGCACTATCTCTACAAGTCTCTTCCATGTGACCTATTCTTTGACATCTCTGGCACTTTTGAGGACACGGTCCATGATGGTGTAAGTTGCACCGGTTGCATTTTGGTAAATTTCCAGCATAAATCTTTCCTCCAGCTGGGGCTGCAGCATATGCCCTGACAGTTTCTGGTCTCCTGTTTTGTTGCTGGTGATGATTGTTGTTTCGGTTGCGGTTATTGTTGTTGTTGTGGTTATTGTTGTTGTTATGGTTGTTGTTGTAGTTATGGTTATTGTTGTTGTTGTTTCTCTGGTTGTCTTCCCATTTCCTTTTATTGCTTTCCCCAATTCTTGCAGCCCTACCCTGAATGATTGCTCACCAGTTCCACGCGCCATGTTGTTGACCTCATGCAAGGCGCAGCCTTGGAAGAAGTGATATTTCCTTTGATTCTTTCAGGAAACCCACGAATGTACTTTTCAATTTTATTACTTTCAATGGACACCAATTCAGGACACATCAAAACTAGTTCGTGGAAACGATTATTGTAAGCCTCGATATCATCTCCTTTCAGAGTCAGAGTCTAAAGTTTTTGCTCCATCCTTTAGATTTCAGATGCGGCAGTATTCGGTGGTCATATAAAGCTTCATGTTGCTCCAGGGGATCTGATTAGCATTAGCAAGTCCTAAAGTTTGAACATTTTCGTTCCACCAGGTCAGAGCACGACTCTCGAACGTGCACACAACAAACTTTACCTTGTCATCTTCAGCACATTTGCAAATTTCAAACACTTGCTCCATCTTTTTGAACCAACGTTTCAGTCCGACTACACCTTCAGTCCCCTTGAAAGAGTGAGGCTTGCCATTTATAAATGTCTTATACGAACATCCATGCATCTCTGGTACAACAGTTCCTCCAGTATTTGTTGATCCGGATCCACCAGCATTGTTTGAGTCAGCTCTAGTCTTTTCATATTTTTCAATGGCTTTGGCCACACGCTTTTCCACTATCTTCCTAACAGATTTCTTCTTAAATCTCCTAGGCGGCATGATTCTGGCAACACAAGTACACAATTCGTTGAGAATTTGTAAAGGTATGCAGAGTCATGGCACATGGTAAATAATGGAGAATGATATAAATAATCATAAATTAATCAGGATAGTCGATATTTATATAATTGATCGATAGAAATAGATATTGATATGTCAAAAGATAGACGTAAGAGATCGAATTTAAACCAAGTATTATATATCTAAGATTATATATAATGCAATAATGACAATCGGAAAAGTAAGTAAGGATCAGGGAATACGCGCGCGTGGATATCAGATAGCGATGAAGGATTCTGTATTTAAAAATGAAAGAAAAGAAAACCTTTAAACTTTGTGGTTATAGACTAGGTTTTGAAAAATAGTAGACTTTGAAAACCATCTGTAACACCCCCAAAATCGGACTATGCAGCGGAATGGTAACAATGGGGTGCTACGTCAAAGTACAACAATCAAGATATAGGAAACGACCATAAATGGACGTTTAAGACAAGATTTCATTCGATGCCATAGCAAAATATCAGAGTTTATACATTAGGTCCCATATGTTTTATAAGTCATAAACATTTCACATACATTTTTAATTATACCAAAAGCTTCATAATACCAAAAGATGACTTAAGTTTTTAAAGATAATAAAAGTTGCATTGAATATAGATAAAACACAGAATCCGTCTTCATTGATATCCGCCACGGCTCCCCTCCAATCTTCATACCCTAGGACCTGAAATTACATGCTAAAAGTCAACACAAAGGTTGAGTGAAATCATAGGTTTATCGGTAAAAAGGGTGGACCACAAGATCGAAGTAATAGTAGACTCTGAAACACATTCAGTAGTCCAAAACGTTTATTATTGCACTAAGCTCATGACCCCGAAGCCTTAACTAGATTTGTGCCCCAATCAGAATATAGGATGCTTGCCAACAACCTAACACCTCTCAATGTTAAATGCACCTTGATCAAACTAGTGACCCAAGGAAAGGTGGGGATTGTCAGTCCCGATAGATCTATCCACAACACTCGCGCTTACTACAATAGCAATTAACGGTTCATGATAAATAGGGACTTCACGGCAATAAGGTAACTTAGCAATAATATTCAGGCAGTAATCTGGATAGCATACACTTTGTAAACACTTTGAAAACACTTAGAAAAACACTTGTGTCCAATAGTAAAACAAGCAATGTAATTCACCCCGTAGATTTTGTAAAACAATCACGTAGTAAAAAGGGGGCTATGAACTCACCTCGAGTGAATGGTAATCAACAAGTATTCACAATAGAAAAATGCGTCACGAAGGAATCCGAAGGCAACCTAATCCAATATAGGTCGTATAAGTACTAAACACTTTGATTATTTATAGGTCGTATAGCTCATCATACTATCGTTCGGGCTATCATAATTAAGAGGTCATGTAGTGACGTATGAGGAGCTAGGACACTTTAAATCGTAAATCCAACAACTCGTCGATACGCCACCCCGAAGAGGCCTCATTATGAAACTCCCTAGTAATATAGTACTTTGATTAACTAATACCACATATAATTCTATATAGCTACATCACCATCTAATCGTTTTAGTGAAATCATATTTATAAAGTAAAAACGTTTATAAGTATACTTTAGTAAAACTGGCGTAACTTTCTCGTTTTTAGTCCGTTTCTTTCGTTTCTTACGTCCACGCCTTCGTATTAAGACGAGTTATCAAAATATAACATTTTCAAAATTTGAGTTTTTCTGATGAATAGTGATTTTACTGTTCATAACAGCTATATATTTATTTTTATAGATTTAGTTATCGTAAATCTCGTAAATGTCGTAACTTATTCGTTTTAACTCCGTTTTTAGCGATTCTTTCGAGTACGTTCTCGTATTTAAAAGTTTTATCATATTAATGATGTTTTAAAAATATAAGTTTCTGTGGTGAATAGTAATTTTTATAAAAATAGTTTTATAAAAGTATATATTTAACGTAAACTTGAAATCGTCGTATCTTTTTCGTTATAAATCGGTTTTTCGAGTTTCTTATCATTTTGGAATCGTCATGAGGTGTACTATCTTATAAAAACATAAAATGACCAGGTGGGATGTCGAATTCAAACAGAAAGTTTGGAGGTTTTTCATAAAAACATGTTTTAAACTTCATTTTGTACTTTTCTATTTAGTAGATTTCCACAAGCCTTTTATAATTATATATATCATATGACTTACATATATTAGAGTCCAAGATCCATATTTACATTCATATAACATGTGTACAAGTTCATAAAATTATGTTTACAAGAAAAATCCACTTTTACAAGTTAAACATATCCTAAGTGGTGATTTACTATATAGAACTCATATATGCATAAAATGATGAATGTAAAGACATAAAGGGTTTTAGATAACCTTATTATGATGTAGGATGATGGAAAATATGGTCTAAACACTTGTTTAGATGAAAAACCCAAGCTTACACAACCAAGAAACCCTAATCCACTATAGAAACCCTAATCTTGTCTTTCTTGCTTCAACACTTGAAAATGGTTAACCAATGCTTGGAAACATCTTAGTATATCTTAGGATGGATGTGTAATGGCTTGTATAGGTTGTAGAAAATTTGGTATGGATTATCCAAAGAGTGTGTTTGTTGCCGTGGCTATAGAGAAGCAAAAGGGAGGGTTTTTGCTTTGATTTTTACACTAGGAATTATTATGTATGTGTTATCTTTTACTAGTTAGGCATTATATATCTTAGACTAGTCCAAGTTACTATTGAAAGGTCAAAACTTAGGCTCCAAGGGTGGTAATTGGTCAAGGGACAAAGGGGAGGGTTTTGGGGAAAGTCTTGGTCAAATGTAGCCTAGTCTTGGTTTGCCATAATTAGAGATGTGTTGTACAAGATTTACTAGAATTTTTTGTGGCTAAATGTCCCCCATTACATACATATACACGAAAATAATGAGGGGAGGGGTGGAAAAATATTTTGGTCTTTTATTTAGTGTATACTTGCATTATTTTGAGGCTACATGAAATGTAGATTAAATATAATGTACAATTTGTACATTGTAGGGTTTGATTTGAATTCTTTCATGAAGAATTTGAATAATTTAATAAATACTTGAAGTTTTACATAAACTTTGAGTATTGGGTACAATTGTGGGTATTTGTTGAAGCGTAGATATATTTTGGTGATTCCGGGAATATCTAAATGCAATTTATCGCGAAACGTAAACGTTTTACGTAACCGATAAAAAAATAAAACATAATAAGTTAATAATTACTTTAGTAAAAATAATATAATGATTGCTTGCCATAAACTTTAATTTGTTTGGTGCCCGTTTACATTGATTGGTGATTCTTAGTTTACGCGTTTTAACGTAACAATTAAAATTAAAAGCAAACGCGTACGAGAAGAAAAAAATAAATAGTGAATTAAATGACATCGTTCATTGATCAAAAATACAGATTGTTACATCAGCCCATTAACTTTGTATCTTTATAAACCTAAAATCTAAATTATACAAATCCAAATCTATTTATCTTTTATCAAAACTTGGCCCAAATATCAAATCCAAGCCCAACAATCCTATTACCTAGTCCAAGTCAAAGTTATATACACACACCATGTCAACTTTTACTGTTTATCTTTTTCATTTCACTTTCCCTCCTTCACAACACAGAACAACACGCAGGGTAAATCCCTTTCACCCCACACGCTCATGAGCTTCTAGATAACTCCCTAACATGCCTGACACCTCTGAAAAGTATACCAAAGCCACGTTGGCAATCCCACTCAATTCCATTGGTGGAGAAACATGGTGAGGATCCAAGGGTTCAAAGAGACGGATTTGGAATCAAGGGTTGAGATCAAAGGAAGAGAGACACTCCTGAAGGCCTAGAATCTTCCTCACATCCTTATAAATAAAAGGCAAATCACACAGTAGAGAGCTATCTAGGGTAGGAGTAGGAGTAGTGTAATCTAGCTTTTAGTAGTGTAATTTAGCTTATTTTCTGCTTAATGTAATTTCAATTCATGTAATTTCCTTTTTAAAGTAATGTAAACCTTTCTTATTAATAAATTTCAAGTTTTCTTAAAATTTCATGTTTTAACTTTTATACAAGTTTTGTTTAAATACGTTGAGATAAGCTCGGATAAGCTCTTGTTACCCTACTTAGCTTTTACCTCACTCAGTTAAGCTTTAACAAAGCTTAACTGAGCTACACATCCCTTATCACTCCTAAAATCACTCGAAAGGTCAAATTAAGCTAATGGAAGATAAGCCAAAAGGGATGGGCTTATGGTTTCTTACTAGCTTGTTTACAACAAGCTAAAGCTTGTAGAATAAGCTCATTTGAGCAATTTTTATCCCTGTTAGAGGTGGTATTAAGGTATGATCATTTTACCTTTTCTTAGCTTAATTTTCTGTCATTGTTTATTTGTTTGCTTATTCTGTGCTTATTAGTGTTTGAGTATGCTTAGTATTTTTCAGTTTAGCATATTATGTCTTAAGTTTCTAGTTTAAATCATTAGAGTTAACATTATCTTAGTTTTAGGTAAAACTGCTTTGTTTTTAGTCATATTAGCTTATTAGTGTAGCTTATAGATAAGTGCTTATTTTTATTTAGTTTTTGCTTAAATGTCATTAGTTATCATAGTTCTTCATCTGTTTTAGCAAATTAGAGCTTTATTTGATCCGAATTAGCTTAAAAATGAAAAGTTAAGTTTTAAAGGGGTGTTTGGCACAAGCAGTTTTAACTTAGTTAAGACTGCTTGTATAGCTTTTAGGTATCAAGTCAGTTTTAATAAGCTCAAATTATGTCTTTAGGATAATTTAGATAAGCTTAGAGTAAGGTATGTTAAGTTCAAAAGTTGTTTTGTCAAAATCTCAAAGTCTGCTAGTATTTGAGTTATTCTAAACTGCTTAATGGTTAGATTTATAATAAATATAATTTAGGAGTAGTTTTTGTGCTTTATATGAGCTTCTATTGCATCAAATGTTTATCTGTTTTGAAGTCATAATGCCCTTTGAGATCTTGTGTTCAAAGTCAGTTAAGCAATTTGAAGGTTTTTAGGGGCTGTTTATGCAGCTCATTTGAGGTAGATTTATAGCTTAATTCTGGATTAATTTTGTTAGATTTAGCTTAGTGCATGATAAGTTTCATATGTTTTAGTTTTTAGCTTTTTGAGTCTTAGAATTAAGTTTAAAATCTCTCATTAATCTCAAAAAGCTAAAAACCTAAGTGTAGTCTGCCATACTTTTTAAGTCCTTTTCCTAGGTTAATTTCTTAGTTTATTTTCGTAAATTTAGCTTATTTGAGTTCTTTTAGTATTAGTCTTAATCTATTTTAAGTTGTTAGCTTATATTAGGAGCTTATGTGTCCTGAAAGTTAGCTTAAAATCTGTCAAAAATGTTCATTAAGAATCTGTTTTAAGGTCTGCTGTTCTTATGTCTTTTGGAGCTTTTAGCTTATTGCAGTTGCTTATTGTTTCAGTCATTAGAGCTTTTTAAGTTTAGGTTTTCATCTGTTTTTAGCTTATGTAGTTTTCTTTTGCTTATTAAGTCCAAAAAGCTAATCAAGTTTTAGTTAAATAGTCAAGTAAGCTTTTTAGCATTCTGCCAGGTTAAGATAGCTTATTTCTGGCTTAATCATAAGTTTTAGAAAAAGTCCTTTTATTAAAGTTGGTTAGTTTAGCTTATAGTTTAGTTTTTTTAAAATAAAATGAAAAGTAAAAATAATATGCAAAAAGAAAGGTCACAGGACTCGAACCTGTGACCTCTCCTTCACACACACCACACCTTACCAACGCGCCCTGGGGTCTTTTTCATACATAGCTTGCTTCATTTAATTCTTATACACATGTTCAGTTTTGGCTTATTTAGCTTAATTGATTTTTAACAGCTTATTGCTTTTAGCTTATTCGTTCCTTTTTATTTGTAATCATCACTTTTAGCTTAAAGTAGTTTTATAAATTTTCTTAAAATTTTAAGATTAAGTTTTATAATTTTAATTTCATTTTTAGTATTATTTAGTTTAAAAAAATAGTTTTAAATAGTTTTAAAATTAAAAAAAATATTTTGTCTTTAAAAAATTAGTTTAAAGCATTCAAGTTTAAGAAATTTGCATTTTAAGTTTTTAGAGTTTATTTTGATAATTTTTTGTTTATCTGTTAGTCCGTTAATCGTTAATTAATCGTTAAGTGTTTAAATGTCGTTAGGTTTTTAAAATTGCTATAATTTCTAGTTTAGCATGCCTTTAATCTCTTTTCTTTTGCGTTATTAGATTTAGAAATCAATCCAAAACTTAAATGATAATCAAGCTCAATTCGTGACATGAACGTGAATTTCCATTCACCTCTCACCGAGGAGAACGATACCCTTGTTGATTACTTATTATTCTTTCCGAAGAATAATTTGTATGATACTTTGCTTATGTAAATGTATTTAATATATATATATATATATTAAGAGGGGTTTTTGA